>JAKTRT010000070.1:0-62512 GCA_030579895.1 Sugiyamaella grinbergsii | reverse complement strand
TAGTAGTAGTAGTAGTAGTAGTAGTAGTAGTAGTAGTAGTAGTAGTAGTAGTAGTAGTAGTAGTAGTAGTAGTAGTAGTAGTAGTAGTAGTAGTAGTTGTAGTAGTAGTAGTAGTAGTAGTAGTAGTAGTAGTAGTAGTAGTTGCCTGGTAATTGGTAGCGGCTGACTGGTAATAAGGGCCTGTTAACTCTGACTCTGTCAACACTGCTTAAGACAACACTAATAACTGAGTAGTCAGTAACAGTAGATAACAAGATAGGGTAACAATACGAGCACGTTGGAATAACGGGATAAACATGTTGGTACCTGAGTCGGAAGTAATAACCGATGCTGGAGCAGCAGCTCGAACAATGACGCACCAGCCGAGATTCAGTGTAAGCACGTTTGATACAGGGCACACCATTAGTTTCAGATACAACATACTACATTGACGGGCCAGATGAAAAGCAAAAACCAACTGTTGATTCTTGTATCACGGTGCTGCGGGTCTCTCGTTAGTGGGTCGATTGCCTTTGATGGTTTCAGGACCCACCGAATGCTATTCTTATTTGCGTCTGCCAGGGAACCTGACAGGGCCATGGTTTGAGCATTTCCGGCCATGGCACGTTTAACCACTATTGACTAGCAGTTTCTTTTGTTACTAGTATAGTATATAGTACAGAACAAACGAACCCCTTGGCAGTGTGCTGTTTTGGCGGTACTAAGTAGCATGTACTACTAATTACATCATCCGTTAGAGTGGGACATGTATAGCAATGGCCAAGATGCAATCGGCACCATACGCGTTTGAGGTATGTGAGTTGAGAGATCTCAGCGATGAGTTGCTAGGTGGAAACAGTAGGGTATGAAACAGTAGGGAGTGATGGGTTGCTACCTCAAACATGAGTACATTGAATTGGATGAGTGAGTGAGGTTGACGTGATTATTGGTTAGTTAGTTAGATAGCTGCTCAATAGGGGTGATGGTAGAGGAAATGGTAATAGGGGTATTAGTAAAATAGAAATAGTAGAATAGAAATAATGAGGGGAAATGAATAGGGAGAGGGGATCGAGGGAAACAATAACAGCCAGGGCAGTTGAAAAAGCGGGGAACATGGGAAATTGGCAATCTGGATTCTCATATACCGCGGTAAACGAAGGTCGAAAACCGCGGTTCACAGTCAGGCATCGAGATTTGACACCATCGCTCGCCTAACCTTATTCCTGAAGCTAGATAACCACCAGTTTTCTCTTGGCTCACTCAGGCATGTCTAGCAGGCAATAGGTAAAACGTAGTAGATAGAACGCACGACGCAGAACGCACAACGCAGAACGCCCGAACGCCTGTTGGACATGTTCAATTTGAGTCCGCGACGGACCTGGCAATTGACTCGGCAATCGCCAGAATTTTCATCTACTCGCACACAGACACACACACGAACACACGCACACACGTTCTCCCTCTCTCTCCTTTTCTCTCTTGATCTCCTTCCCAGCCAAGCCGGCCAGCCAAGCCGGCCAGCCCGGTCGTTGGAATTCCATTTAATCGTTTGGGCCTAGTCATGTCTCCGTCCTGCCCTGCTTCAACTGTATCAATTACCCCCTTACTTCAAGTACCTCAGATTATGCACATTTCTACATCGAATGCTTCGATATTTGGCGGCGGTTCTACATTGTTTCCAGTTCGGGCGGGTCCATAACCTGGAGATGATCCAATTCCTTATGCAGATTCCCATCAACAAACTTCGACGACTGGTCAAAAAAAATAATCGGGTGGTTAGCAACCGACGCGCTGTACAAGCCCATGGCAATTAGGAATTAGGGGTCGCTGGCTCAGTGGGCCCATCACATAAACAAACGCGAATGTATAGAAAAGTCGCTTGCATACGACGTGTATAAAGTGAGATATGTAAATTCTTGGAGAGACTCATTTATAAAAAGACCAGTCCATGCTGGTTTTTGTTTTACTACTCTCTCGTCACATAAAACGAAGAAAAAAAAAACACTCGCCTCTCCGTCTGTTCGTGTCTCCGTCGCTCCTTAGCAAAACACTTTTTTTTCCCCCCCTTCGGTTGTATCTTTCCTATCCAGTCTCTTACAGATCACTTATTTCTTTTTGTCGGCTCATTTCAATTGCCCTTTTAATTACTTTCACAACCTTCTCGACCATTGAACCTGTGCCAACTCCCTTTACAGCCGTTATTGACGTTTGTTTGATACTGCCGTGTGGTGTTTTCTATGTAAGTTGTGTTCCATCCACCTGCCGCTCGGTATAAGACCGATTTCGCCCAGCCGCCTGCCTAATGCGGGCATGGCCGGGTCTGATTGTTCAGGCAGGATCTTTAAAGGAAGTGGCCGGAAATGTGGTCCCGCCTTGCACATATTTTTCAACCACGCCAAATAAAAAAATACCGAGGAAGGGTTTTGGGGGGTTGAGAACGGGGTTTGAGAAATGGAGAGGGGGCGGGGATGGGTTTTTTCTCCTAATTCATTTCCTCTGTAAATGAAGAGAATCAATTTAACTAACTGAAATAGCTTTTCATTAAAAAAGAAACTTTATTCGCGTTCGCCAAGAAGTATAATCGGCCATTATATAAAAAGTCGAGATAATAACTGGATTGAATTCTTTCTGGGCTCTTATTTTTTTTTGTTTGTTTGTTACGACGTCCTTTTGATTCTCTTCATCACCACAATCATTATACTAGGATTATCCAGTTGATTTGGATATATTCTATTACAGTAACCGACTTTACTTTCTCTTTCATTAGTTTGATCCTTTCATTAGCCTAACCCTCGACCGGTTCATCGCTCACAGTCCTTTTTTTTATATACAATGCGCTTGTCCACTGTCTTTGGTAGTTTGATACTATCATCCAATGCTGTTTTGGCCACTCCTGCCATTGTCTACGAGACAATGATCCAACTTCACACCGTCACTGTCATGGGCGGTCAACCATTACCGACCCCTGTTCCTGTTGCTGCTGCTGCAGACCCTGCGTCGCCGGATCCACCAGCCCCTGCTGTCCCTGCTGTTCCTGCTGTCCCTGCTTATTCCCCCGCGGCCCAGCATTCCCATTCCCAGGATGTTCCCGTGGTTGTTTCCATCCCTGCCACCACCGCTGCTCCTCCTCCTCCACCTCCTCAACCCACCACCTTCCAAGTCGTCGCTTCCTCTCCTGCAGTCGCTTCGACTCCCTCGGCCCCTACCCCCTCTGACGATTCCGATTCCGACTCCGACTCCGATCCTCTTGACGATGTCACCGAGAACGCTTCTCTCACCTCGTACCAAGCATCCATTCTTTCCGCTCACAACAGCGACAGATCCAAACACTCTGCCAGCCCTCTTGCTTGGAACAACACTTTGGCCTCGTTTGCTCAAAACTACTTGAACAACCAACAATGCAACTTTGCTCACTCTGGAGGCCCATATGGTGAGAACATCGCCATGGGTTACAGTTCTCCTAGCGACGCCATTGCTGCTTGGTACAACGAAGTCGACCTCTACAACTTTGCTACCGGTCTCTTCGGCGAGACCACTGGCCATTTCACCCAACTGGTGTGGAAAAACACTAACCAAGTCGGATGTGCCCAAGTCAACTGTAACGGCCGCCAATTCTTTGCCTGTGAATATTATCCAAGAGGAAACGTTATCGGACAATTCCTTCAAAACGTTTTTTCCAACTAAAATAACTGATGCTCTTATGATTTCAGGCTGGCCCTGCTTCATAGTGCCTCTTTACGACCACATTCTTTTGATTCTTGTATGATAACATTCCTTTTCTCCTTTTTATTTCCCCCTCTTCTACTTTTTACTTCTGCCTCCGGCGGCTGGGCTCGGCCCAGACCCGTTGTTCTCTGCTGCGCAGAGAGCGTGACAGTTATGTAACCAACTTATACAGGTAAGGCAGTGCCTATTATATTAGCTCATTAAGAGATTCACCGCCCAGTCAATAGAAAGGGTGCGTAAATCTGTATAGTTCTGCCCAACCCCGACAAATAGTACCGGGATGTCGGTTGAATATGTCATGTTAACCATGCTTCCAATCATGTCTCCGACCGTATCACATTTACTGATCAGGAAGAAGTCCAGATTACGATTAGGACCAAATGCAGCATTGAAGTTACGCGCCTGTTGAACCGAATCCGTGCCCACGAGTGCCTCGCCAACCATGATGATCTTATCGGGATTCGCGAGCTGTCCAAACTTTTCCAACGAAGACATCAACCGGTCGTCATTGTGTCGTCGTCCAGCGGTATCGATCAACACCACATCGAAATCATTTCTTTGTCCATATTCAATCGCTCGCTGGGCAATGACCGCCGCATCCTTGCCATACCCTTCGTCGAAGATCTGAACCTCTCCGGTTCCCAGTCTCTGGGTAAGCTCCTGCAACCGTCGTACATGGACCTTTAACTGCTCCACTGCTCCTGATCGGAACGTATCACACGCGGCAATGAGCACCTTGTATTTGTTTTGTAGCAACCAAAACCCGATCTTTGACAGGTTGGTCGACTTGCCTACACCATTAACACCTACTACCGAGATCACATATGGCCGTTTACGTGACTTGGTCGCTGCCTGCACTTCATGAAGCAGGTCTAACGATGTATTGGGTGTCAAGATTCTCCGCAGCGCATCGGTCATCGACGTGCGGACCGTCGCTTCGACTGTGGTCCAGTTTTGGGTCTTGGATCCTACAAGACTTTTGTCCACCGTGGAACATAAATGCTCGGCCACTTCTTTAGCAACGTTCTTTTTCATTAGATGGTCTTCCATTGCCGCTAGGGCCTTTTTGAGGTCGTCCGGGCCGATGGTCTTTCCGCCCATGAAGTTTCTTAAAAATCCAAATGAAGGCTTCCCAGCAGATGAGTGGACTGTACCATCACTAGCTGTTGTGCTTCCGTCCGAGTCATTTTCTAGGATTCCTCGTAGTTCGTTAGATAACTCTTTTAATACGAACTCTCCACTCTTTGTAGAAGACCCGTAGTTATCTAAATCGCCGGTATATTCTAATACATTTGAATTGTCGGCAAAATTGTCATTCGACCCATCTTTCGCTGACGAGTAATCAAGAACAGTACCTTCATCGTCATCATATTCGGCCATGCCAGACTCATCCCATTTTCGGCGCATTTTTTTTTTGGTTTTCAGCACAGGAGATGCCTTGGAGTCTTCTGCACCAGAAAGGTTGGGTGAACCTGTTGAGGGGGTAGTCGTACTAGAAGACGACTTCTTGCCTCTTCTGCCGCCTCTTCTTTTGACAGTACTAGGAGATGAAATAATGGTAGCATCAGTAACAGCTGCGGCAATGGCAGGGCCAGCATCCGTATTAACCACTCCTGAAGCAGTCGAGTCATCGTCATTACCATCTATACCATCCAGTCCTTCACTATCGTTGCCCAAATCAACATACTCTCCTGTATCCGACTGGCTAATTGCTGGCGTAGTTCCCTCCAAAGCAGCCAGTCGAACATTGATCAATGCTTCGAATTTGCTGAAATCAATGCCATCAGCAGCTGGGACTCCACTTTTAGTATTCTCTTTAATAGACTCGCCAAAAAGCGACAAAAAGATCTTTTTACAGTCTTCTATGAAGCTTTCAACGTAGGTCAGCTGTAGAATCGTCTTGAATACAACTACAAATGTCATTCCAAGATCATTCGATACGGAATATTTGACTGTGAAGCCATCTTTGTGGAATCCAGACGTAGCGTGTAGGGATTTCCGGTTCTCAATAAACACTGACGAAATCAGCCCATTCACGATCGTATCTGGGACATTATCGTATTTCTTGGAGAATACCACTATACCGCCAGATGAGAATATCGATAGCAGATCAATCATGATGGCCGATTAGTAGTAGTCCTATTCACAGTAAATATAACTTTATACTGAATCTCCTTTAGTTCCAATAAAGAATTGACTACTCAAGATGGACAATTGGAAATGGCGTTGCTGACGTTCCGTTCCTTCTCTTCCTTCTACGGCCAGTCCAGTTCGTCTGATCCTGAAATATCGACCGGTCATAAAGTCACATGAACGATAATGCCAGCCATTCATGAATAGCGTGAGCAGTCGCGCTTGCCGCTGCCGCGCATGGCCGGCTCGTTCTCCAGGGTTAGGCCCGCCATGCCGTTTGTCTTTCGAATTTAAAGAAAACTGCCAACCCGCACAAACCAACCAGCCGAGTTTCTCACCTAACATTACACACTCTCCCACGCAATCCACAATCCGACCGGTAAATTCAAAAAAATCTGACAACGACCAGGCCCCAGACGCAACAAGTAGAACGCGTAATCAGACTGGGTAAGTTGAAAAGCACCCGATATAATCAACGCATCACAAAACGACAACTGGGATCCCAGACAAAGGCGTGGATTATCTAATCTTGTCCAGTAGCCTGGATATAAATGCTGTTGCTACTGCTACCGTCCGTCTTGACCAATTACTAACAAAACCCATCGATTAATAGATAGACTTGTTGAGCCAAGAAAATTAAAATTCAATTTTCGGTGCGTTGGTTGTGATTTGCATAGTACGCATTGTGCATATAATTGTCACCACCACGTCCAAGTGTGATTATTGCTCGTGGAACTAAACACCCAACCTTTGGCAGTCGTTTTTGTGTGGTAAAAACAAGGTTCAGGCATCTGCTGATACGTGGATATTTGTATCCGTACCGCGATCCGCCCGTGTCCAAAGCACACTCATGACTTATATTGACAGCGCCAATAAATATCATCAAACAAACGGAAACGGAACCGGAATCGTGACTACAATCGAAGACGACAGCACGTTTGCTAACGACGGTGGTGCTGAATATAGGCCTCTTCGACGAGGTACCAGCGAGGTTAAAAGTTATCTTGAGAGTAGCGGGAGTGAAATAGAAGACGACGAAGAGGACGACGAGGGCGACATCGATATAGCCATTCATCGACCTAGTCGGAAACACTCTATTCATATCCAGTTAAATGAAAATGGGAACGGAGGAATCTCAAAAGCTTCATTCCCTGTTAGATTGAAAATCGGTATTAAAGCTGCTGAATTGGTTGAAATGAGGAACTTACGAAGATCGTCTCGTCGTCATATTGAAGACGAGGATGACGAGGATGACGACGACAACCAAGAAGAAGTGCCACGGCAACCCAACAACGACATTGTAAAAGAAGAAAAAGAAGAGATTGTAGACGACGATGACGATGAAGAGAGCGACGAAAGTGACGACAACATAAAAAAGAACAACCGCGATGACGATTACGAAGATGCTATAATCCCGCGTAGAAGACATTCCCGAAAATCAATCACAACCACGAAACCCAGAAGTACTCGGGCTTCGAGTGGGAGACGCGATGATAACGACGAAGAGGAAGAATATCAGGAGCTCGACGACGATGACCAATCAGAGAACAACACCAATGCCCACAGTTCAGACACGGATGGTAGCTTTGAAAGCACGAACAATAGAAAGCTAGACAGAGGGTTCATTGTATCAGACGAAGACGATTCTGATTCGCATAAGCGCAAACGAAGACGCCAGAAGCTGGCTTCTCGAGCAAATGCTACCAGAAGATCCCGTAACCGTCAATCTCGCAGACGACGCGCAGATGACGACGACGATGAATCTGAATACCAGTCTGATATCATTGAACCCGAGGCCGAAGAAGACGATATTGCTACTTTACAAGAGGAGTTAAAAGAACTTCGAGAATCAGCAAGTCCGCCTCCTGAGCCAGTGAGAAAACTGCAATTACGAGAAAGAAAGGAAATCAATTATCAAATTCTTCCTCCTCCATTGCCAGATGAGTCCTTTGAAACCCTTCCTGTGTCTCCTGGAAGAAACTCTCGAAGACGAGGAGGCGGTGCTGGCCCAATCAGAAGACTATTTCCCACGACGGGGCCATTTGGTGGTAATGACGTTATATCAGTATTCGGTAGTTCGGGAGGTTTAGGCAAACTTCCTTCTTTGCCAGGAGCCCCTGGTGGGTTCGGTGGACCTCCAGGGAGCGCTGACCCCACGGCCATTATCGACTCTGATTCGAGTGACGATGATTTAATTGGCGCTGGAGGCGCCAACGGAGCAAAATCTAAAAACAATGCCACGGGTGTCTCTCAATTCGGTATTGTGAAGCCTAAGAAGCCCGGTCTAGCTGATGCAGATCCCTTAGGCATTGACACGAACATAGACTTCTCTTCGGTTGGCGGTTTAGACAATTATGTCGACCAACTTAAGGAAATGGTTACTCTTCCACTTCGTTATCCGGAAATATATCAACAATTCGCTATAACACCACCTCGTGGTGTGCTTTTTCATGGCCCTCCCGGTACTGGTAAGACTCTAATGGCCCGTGCGTTGGCGGCTAGCTGTTCTAATGAAGGCAAAAAAATCACCTTTTTCATGAGAAAAGGTGCCGACTGTCTGTCCAAGTGGGTGGGTGAAGCAGAACGTCAGCTTCGTATTCTCTTTGAAGAAGCCCGTAACCAACAACCTTCTATTATTTTCTTTGATGAAATTGACGGGTTGGCTCCCGTACGATCGTCCAAACAGGAACAAATCCATGCTTCCATTGTGTCGACTCTCTTGGCACTAATGGATGGTATGGATAATCGTGGTCAGGTTATAGTTATCGGTGCAACCAATCGTCCCGACTCCGTTGATCCGGCTCTGCGACGACCAGGCCGGTTTGACCGTGAGTTCTATTTCCCTTTGCCGGATCTCGAGGCAAGAAAGAAAATCATTGGCATTAACACCCGCAAATGGGATCCCCCACTCAAACCGCTGTTCGTTGACCACGTTGCGGAACTCACAAAAGGCTATGGAGGAGCTGATTTGCGTGCCCTCTGTACTGAAGCAGCCTTAAATGCGATCCAAAGAAAATATCCTCAAATCTACATGTCCAATGAGAAACTCCTTCTAGATCCTCAATCGATTCACGTCACTCCTGCCGATTTTATGAAATCGGTCGATAAAATCGTCCCTTCCTCTGCAAGATCCACCTCATCCGGCGCTGCTCCTCTTCCCTCCCGAATCGAACCGATTCTAGGCGATTCTTTCAAAGCAATCGTTCACAAACTAGATAATCTTCTTCCTCGAGCTAAGAAACTGACTGCTTTGGAGGACGCTCTTTACGAAGACGTTGCCGATGTTGATGGCGGATTCGCTCGTCAAGAAGCTTTGAAAAGTATGTTTGACCCCCCCTCAATAGACTGCTCATTTGGCGCATGTTTTATTTACTAACAACATTAGACTTCCAAGTCGCTCGTGTTTTCAGACCCCGTCTACTTGTCTGCGGCGAAGTAGGTATGGGCCAGCAATATATTGGCTCTGCCATTCTTCACCACTTGGAAGGCTTTCATGTCCAGGCGTTCGACCTAGGAACACTGTTCAGCGACTCAACTAGAACTCCTGAAGCAACGCTAATCCAGCTTTTCGTAGAGGCGAGAAGACATACCCCAAGTGTAATATATCTACCTAATGTCGAGACTTGGTTCGCGACGATCAGTGACGCTGCCAAATCTACGTTCAGAAGTGTACTAAGAAACATTAATCCAACCGAGTCCGTGCTTGTCCTTGGACTGTCAGATATTCCCTATGATGAACTGGATCCCGAACTCAAAGATCTATTTGGATACTCGAGTGAAAGTTATCAAGAACTCATGCCAGTTACTAACGAAGCGAACCTAAATGAGTTTTTCAAGATCCTCAGATATTACATTTCGAGTAAGCCTACAGACTATCCCGACCCGGAAAAGCGCCGCAAGAGGGTGTTAGACACCTTGGAAGTTGCTCCACCACTCCCAGAGAGGATTCCATCCAAATCAGAAATAAAGCAACTTGAAAAAAAAGACATGCAGGTGAAGAATCTTCTCAAATTCAAACTTAGCGGGCTAATGGATTTATTTAAAAACCGTTACAAGAGATTCAAGAAGCCTCCTGTTGAAGATATTCATCTCGTTCATTTATTCGAACCTCCACCGCCGGAATTCAACATTCAGCCTGCTTTCGTCAGGGATGGTGATATGATTCTTGAAGTTGCCACTGGCAGGAAGTTCTTCAACATAGACTTGGATATTATTGAAGAGAGATTGTGGAATGGATTTTATTCAGAACCAAAGCAATACTTGAAGGACATTGAAATGATTAACATGGACGCTATTACTACTGGTGATAGAGAGAGGATTATCAAGGCATCCGAGATGATGGCTAACGCTCAAGTAGTCATTGACGAGATTTGTAGCGACACACAATTCATTCAAACCTGTAAAGAAATGCACCAGAGAGAAATTGCTAAACAAAAGAGTCTATTGAGTGAAGTCAACGGGCATATTAATGGTTCCATTGCCGAAAAGGGTGATGCTGTTCTGCCTGTTGATAGTTCTGTTGCTGAGCCACAAGCAGATCAGCCGGTAGTTCTTGAAACAAATGATATTGAAGATGTAGAGATGGTAGAAGCCAATGGTGAAGTTAAAGCAGAGAAGATGGATGAACAGGCAATTGAACCTGAACCTGAGCGGGTTACTGAGACTGATCCTAAACCCGATACTGCTCCATCCTCTTTGAGTGATGGATTAAAAGTAGAATCATTACCAGAATCAGAATCAAAATCAGAACCAACTCCAGAGCCAGAGCCCGAACCTCCTGCACCTCCACCAGAGCCAGAATCCGAACCGGACCTTGTTCTCGACGAACATTTGTTGGCCGAGTTCGAATCTCGACTGTTTAAAGAATGTTCAATGCATGAGTTTGTGGTTGAGCAACTCGAGCATATCAATACATGCCTTGTTGATACTATTTGGAAAAACAGACATGAATGGAACCGTAATGCGATTATTTCAAGACTGCATGTTAGTTTAGATGAGGTACTGAGAGCAGTTAAAGCGACAAGGCAATATTAATAATGATTAGAAATAAGATTTCAATATTTAATGTGTAGATTTTATATATGCTAAATAATTTATTTTGTGTATTAAGTTAAAAAGAGTCCAGCGTCCTGCTTTTTTTGTCACGAGCTGTGTCACGAGCTGTGTCCAGTGGGAATCGTTTCTCAAGATTGAGCTCGTCCGTCACATCAAGAAGACGAGCGACTTGACGGTCGACACCACGACGTAGCCTCTAGAGATTAGCTCTTGGATAAGAGCAATTTAGCAACGTCAAGAACCTTTTGGTCATCTCCATATTGTCCCCATATTTGCATGCCAATAGAAGATACTCCACCATATGGAATAGAGATTGCAGGAATGCCGGCATGATTGGCCGGCACCGTCAGCGCATCGTTAATGTATGAATCAACGGCAGATTCAGCATTGAAGATAGATTTGAAAGTCGGGGGTGTGGTTCGCGCGGTGGGATGGATAACAACGTCGATATTTCCAGGCGTATATGAGCTTTCTGCATAGAGAATATTGTGAGTGGAAAAAATAGAGTTGAATTCCACTTGAAGCTTACGTCTAACTCGTTGAGCTTTTTCAAAATGATTTCCATACGCTCTGGCAGTGAGGTTATAAGTTCCGAGCATGATTCTTCTTTGTACTTCATCCCCGAATCCTTTTGTTCTGGTGGGTCCATATAGCGTACCACTTGGGCCATCTCTATCAGACTCAGCTCTAGATCCATACCGAATACCGTCATAACGGGCTAAATTGGACGATGCTTCTGCCAAAGACACGATGAAATAAGTCGGCAGAGCACTTTTAAGTGATGGTAACGATACAATCTGAATGTTATGGCCCTGTATTCGTAAGCTGTCAAGGCATGAGATCCACATTTCTCGAACTTCAGGAGACAGGTCGATAATGGCTTCTCTAATAACACCGATATTTAACTTTGTATTTTGATGCCCATTTGAGCAGTTCGTTTTCGTTAATATTTCACGGGTGCGTGGGTCTAATGAAGTAGGATCTTTAGGGTCATATTGGTTCAATGCATTAAATGAAGCCTCTACTAATGAAATATCCTTTGAAATCAATCCTACAGTATCCAAGCTCTGCGCATAGGCTACAACACCGTGCCTTGAAAGTAGCCCGTAGCTTGGTTTGAACCCAATCACCCCACAATAAGCGCTAGGCAATCTCACCGACCCACCAGTATCGCTACCAAGAGCTATATCACACATATCAGCGGCTACAGCAGCTGCACTACCGCCAGAAGAACCACCCGGAGTCACTTCATCGTCTGGAAACAACGGATTCAGCGCCTTTCCAAAACAACTGTTCTCATTAGTTGATCCCATGGCAAATTCATCCATATTCGTCTTCCCAATGACTACTCCGCCGGCATTTCGTAATAAAGTCACTGCTGTGGCTTCATATGGGCTTGTATAGTTTTTCAGGATATTAGAACAGCAAGTAGTAGGCAGGTCCAAAGTGCAAAACAGGTCCTTTACGCCAATGATCTTTCCATTCAGAACTGATTATATTGTTAGTTGCCCATAATCTACCATTATCGGTCTCAATGAGAGGCGCCAGATCGACTTACTATTATCTGCTGGGCCATTCAGTCGGTCCTCAACTTCAGCTCGGACCTGGTCAGCTGGCCGGAGTGAGACAAATGCATTAATTCGTTTATTATGAATAGCGATGTTTCCCAAGTATGTCTCGAGACGTGATAATGAACTCGTCGCCGGTCTCTTCATGGTTTATTTCATTACTCGCTTGGCAAAGCGGGAAGCTCCTTTAATATGAAATCGTTGTATGTCACGAAAATGAAAGGTGGTGGACTATGCCAAAAAAATTGGATGGTATTACTGTATTAGGACTCAGTAGAAAATAGCCATTTCTCAGCCTAGACGGTACATGAATCCGACCGTTGATTCACCTGCATCGGTGAAAAGTTTCAAACTGTGAATGATGGATGGTACGGCGTGTGCGAGTCCGAGACGAAAGCCGTAGAAGAGTACATAGATAGATCTTTAGCGACAGATATGAGTTTGAAGATGGATGAGATTCTAGTGGTATGATATGGCTCTGAATCTATTGTGCTCACCGGCTTAATGGCTTAATTCTTCGTTCTTAATTGTTCTGGCTCTCTGAATTGGATAGAGTTTCTCGGGCTGTTCGTGTCTGTTACGCGCGTTAGTTGGCGCGATGGTGGTATCAATTCTCCGCAAATTGAGAGTCCATATTGGGTATCAGCGCATTTGATCTGGCGTGAATACCACATTGTAAGATTATGTACCGAACTTAACGTAAGCCGCGAGTCGAGCACAAAGAACCATATATATATATATCCAGGAGTTGGCTTTGACGCGTCAAATAAACTAAACAATCGCGTGAACTGCCCATACTTGTATTGTAGTATTCCTTCTATTTAGTCAAACAATCTGTGGCTTGACGGAAGATGAAGTCGAAGAAGACGAAGTCGCCTGGAGGCTCTCGTATATGGCGGACTCGTAGAGATGATGTGCTAGAGGAACTTTGGGCAAGCGTTGACTCCCTTAATGATTCGATAGCACTGTTCAGGTTAGAAGATTATTGTTTAGATCTGCCCGAGAACACGCATATCTACCATGCTCGCCAACTCATTCGCGAGGAGCTTGAAAAGATAGAATACGTCCAAAATACTAGATATCTTGCACCCAGGAACCGTGTAGTTATGACCCGAAATATACTTCCAAAGCTCACTAGAGACCCCGAATTCCAAGAATGGATTCCACAGTTGCATATTTCAAAGGAGTCGTTCGTGAAGCTTTATTCTTTGATAAAAGACCATCCAGTTTTTAACAGAGGTGGTGGTACGCCTCAGATTGAAGCTTGGGATCAATTGGTTATTTTCCTGCGGTATATGGTAACCGAGGGGGAGAGTGGCAGCAAGCTAAGTAGTTACTTGGGAATTGGACATGGCACTCTTATAAAGGTTGTTCACAGAACTACGACTGCTATTATGAGTTTGTGGTCAGAATATATACAGTGGCCCGACTCTGTAAAAAGAAGGCAAATGGCCTCCGACAATAGTGCGCTTCCTGGATGTATAGGATACGTTGACGGGACACACTTCAAACTGTTGAACAAGCCTAAGGGTCATAGCAGCGCATACTTCTGTTGCGATAAAAAGAAATACACTATATCAGCACAAGTATTTGTAACGGATGATGAAGAAATTATAGCGATTATTCCGGGTTTTACGGCAGTCGGCACCAATTAAAGAGTACTAATGTCTATCTCTACCGGGATGCACATTTTGATCCTGGACAGTATATTGTCGGTGACAAAGCATACCCGTTGCTCACCTGGCTAGTAGTACCGTACAAGATGACCACGTCGACAGATACTCAGACTTGTTTTAATGAGGTGGTCAGTAAAAACCGCATTGTAGTAGAGCATGTCATTGGAAGGTTGAAAAATCGATTCAGGCGATTGGATAATCTGATGAATCTGATAAGACCAGAAACGCGAATTGAGGCTACCGATCAGATCAACAAGCTAATAACTTGCGGTGCGATTCTCCACAATTTAATTAGGAGGCAGAATAATGAAGAAGATTTGAACGCTTTGTTCGGTGCCAATAGTAGAGAGAGTGAGTGTGATAGTGAGTGTGAGTGTGAGTGTGAGTGTGAGTGTGAGTGTGAGTGTGATAGTGAGAGTGAGAGCGAGGACGTTGCGGCAAATACAACAGGAGAACAGAACGTACCGTCTGCTGCGAACTTTCGGGAAACGTTGAGCTGCCGTATTTTGGAACGGGAGATAGTATGATCATGAGTTTAGTTTATAGTTTATATTACTTATTAAGACGGCACACTATATCAATATAACCTTCATGTGTTATTTTTTTTCTTTCCAAGTTTTCTCTGGTATCGATGATACTTGCTAAGTTAATCTTAATGAGCTGATTTCTAGTCTCAGACTCGGCCGCCGCGGACGATAGCTACCAAATCATTCCATAGGAAATGCAAACTCCATTTACTTATTACTTCATCCCCAATGCTGAGATTGCCTTGCTTCACACCGCAGGTACTTCTGAGTTCACCAGGCGAGTTTTATAAACTAATAAGGGACGATCATTTTGCGATAACCACTCTATACACAGTTTATCGGCTTCTAAAGTATATCGCGCGTCGGCGATGTTCCCTGTACAGGACTTATATTGCCATTAGAATTACAATGTTCATCTCGATAAGGAGGCACCGTGTCGTGTGTTTTACGCGTATCAATTATGTATGTACTATATGAACTAAGTGGGTGATGTTGAATTCCTGTTTTTAATAGAGCCCGGTTTGGCGTAGGCATATTCTTTTAAGGGTAACCGATCGGCTCTACCAAGAGTTCGGTGTATAAAAAAGCTACTCATTAAGTTTGGTAATTAACTGCATAAATTGGGTTTGGCGTGTACCACTGGAGTATCTCACAACCAACAATTCATGTCACCAGCCAGCCAGCAACTCCACCAAACGACCGCTCCATCTTCATGTCAGGGAAATACGCGGGTCTACCCGATATTGATTCTTCATCAACCGATGTTTATGAAACACCCGACGTTTCGACATCTCACTCGGGTTCGACTACATCCACTCCTGCTACTGCCGCTCCGGATGAAAATATAGACCAAGATAGTCTATCGATATCGGAAGCCAAAGAGAAATTCTCAAAAAAAGAGGTCTACACTTCACACGACGTAGACTTCTCACCTCAAATCGGATCTATTAATAAATCTTCCTATCGTACCCGGACAATTGAAGAGACTCTAGATATGAGGATAGCCAGGCTGAAAAAAGAGGTAGCTGAAGTTCAAGCGGAAGTGGAGAAGGACTCAAGTCAGCCGAAAAACGTGACTGACGATATGGTTGGTCTTGAGAGCATTTTGAATAAATTGGCAGTCAAAGATGATAGGCACCTCAGTAGTGCTCCTATTAAACTATATACTACGTTAGGTGAAGAAAATACGACGGCTTTACCGACTGCAACCACTCCCATCACTAATACAATCGTTCAATACATCCAACGAATAGCTGAACTTGAATCGCGATTAAATAGTTTGGAAGCAAAAATCGGATCTCCTCTAACGACCACCTCTACTGCACCAAAACCGATCCTCGTCACTGTGGACGATATCCGCCGCAAAGTCAGTCTGTTCACAAACGACCCTAATTCAATCCAAAAGGCTACTGTCAATTTAAAAGAAATAATCTCGTTAGTCGAAAATCTCAAGTCGCAACAACAAAAAACATCGCATTCGGGCCCTGGATCTAGGTCTATAATATCTACGTCCCCTTCGACGACCTCCGATACCCCCGCCGATCCTGGGTCGACGACCCCCGTCAACATCAACCGCCCTTACGAATCGAAAATATCCTATCTCTATAACCAACTATCTCTCGTAGACACATACGGCTCGATTATACCGAGAATTTTGGGCCGCCTTCAGAGCCTTCAGGGACTTCATTCCGACACCTCTTCGTCCATGTCCCGTCTCAGGGATATCGAGAACACCCTCTCTTTAATGCATACAGAAATCAATCAGTGGAAGCAGTCCATTACCGGACTCGAAACAAAGCTTGTCAATTACGACCTGAAATCGTCTCAAAACAGGCAGCAACTGCAGAACTGGCTATCAACTCTGGATCCATAATATTTTAGTAAAAACAAAGGTCTTTGACGACTACTCCTGCCCTGATCTCATATTTTTTCACCAGATCAGATCCCCCCTGAATTTCTTCCCTGCATCATTGACACACCGTCCGTCATACACGGCTGTGCCAGTCTACTCTATATATAATATACAATCTACCTACGCTACCTAGCTATCTATCTTCATATTATATTATTATCTCCTCACAGTCAATTCTTCGTCTTTCGTTTCATTATCGCAATGCAAACAAAGCAAATCGAAGACTTTCTGAGCCTGGTGGCTCAGATGAAGGCGGATATTGAAAACCTCAATCTCCCCTCGATCTCGAAAACAAAAACTTCTGGATCAGCATCTTCGTCATCTATCGATAACGACCCTTTAGTACTTCCAGACCTGGAACAATCCTCCCCGTCGACTGCTCATCCGGTATCCTCCAACGCATACGGTACCGATTGGCTGAAAAGACAATGCGAACTCGTCTCAAACACAAACAATGGCTTCTCCCCCGAGGATCTCCAATCAATGCTAACTGATATTCTTAAATCAGATATGCCTGACAGCGAGCTTCAAGGTACGCTTGCTGATATGCTTGGTTATGATAACCTCACGCTAGTTGGCGAACTTATCCAGCATCGGTCCACTCTTTTCATCGATGTAAGTATATCAGAACGACCTAACTCGGACCTCAATAATATCAAGACTAACAGCCATCCAAGGGACCCGGTTTAAACGCAATTGAATCTGTTAGCTCATCTGGAATTCTCACTAAATCAGAAAGAGAGAGACAGGTCCAAGCAAATAGAAAGGCTCTAGAAGAGAAAGCTAGCAGACTCGAATATGGAACTATAGACCCTCAATATCCTCACGTATACAGAGCTCATGACGCAGGCAACACACTCAGTGCCTTTGGTACAAAATACAGTCTGCCTCAAGGAACCACTCGGACTCAAGAAGAGTTTTATGAAGAAGTCATTATTCCATATCCGAAAAAGAGGGCCATCATCAGAGATAGCGATTTAATCTCAATCAAAGACCTCGACACTCTCTGTCAAGGAACTTTCAGCAAATATGAGACGCTTAATCGAATGCAATCTTTGGTATACCCAGTTGGTTACAACACAAACGAAAACATGCTTGTATGTGCGCCCACTGGTGCTGGTAAAACTGATGTTGCGTTGCTAGCAATGCTGAATACGATTTTACATAATAGTACATATGATGAAGAAAATAGCACCTACGACATCCACTATGATGACTTCAAGATTGTATATGTCGCTCCTTTGAAGGCATTGGCAGCAGAAATCGTCGAGAAAATGGGCAATCGGTTAGCTTGGTTGGGTGTCAGCGTCCGTGAGCTGACTGGTGATATGCAATTGACTAGAGCGGAAATTGCTGCCACTCAGGTGATTGTCACTACTCCAGAAAAATGGGACGTGGTGTCCAGAAAGTCGACTGGTGATAATGAATTGGTTACAAAAGTTAAGCTACTGATTATAGATGAGGTCCACTTACTTCATGAAGATAGAGGTGCTGTAATTGAATCTCTAGTAGCTAGGACCTTACGGCAAGTTGAAAGTACACAATCCATGATCCGTATTGTTGGTTTGTCGGCGACATTACCCAACTTCGTCGATGTGGCGGAATTTCTAAGAGTAAATCCCCAACAAGGACTGTTTTATTTCGACGCTTCATTCAGACCGGTTCCTCTTCAGCAGCAATTCATTGGTGTGAAAGGTAAAGCAGGCAGTAAACAGGCTCAAGAAAATATCGATCGAATCACCTATGATAAATTGATTGAAAACCTCGAACAAGGCCATCAAGTAATGGTATTTGTTCATTCACGAAAAGATACTGTGAAGACGTCCCGAACTTTTATGAACATGGCCCAAGCCAACGGACACATGGACTTGTTCGATTGTTCTGAAGACGATGGGTATGATGGATATAAACGGGAGATGACTAAATGGAAGAACAAGGATATGAAAGAGCTGTTTGACCGCGGATTTGGTGTCCATCATGCCGGAATGCTTAGATCAGAAAGAAATATGACTGAAAAGTTATTCATGAACGGAGCAATCAAAGTCCTCTGTTGTACTGCCACGTTAGCCTGGGGAGTGAACCTACCCGCAGCCGTGGTAATAATTAAAGGAACTCAAGTCTACGACGCCAAACAGGGTGGTTTTGTGGACTTGGGCATCTCTGATGTCATCCAAATCTTTGGTCGTGCTGGTAGACCCCAGTTTGAAAAGTTCGGTACCGGTATTCTGTGTACTTCTTTAGACAGGTTAGATCATTATTTGTCTGCTATTACGCAACAACATCCCATTGAATCGCGATTACAGCCGAAATTGGCTGATAACTTGAATGCAGAGATTTCTCTTGGGACCGTAACAAACGTCGACGAAGGAGTTCAATGGCTTGGTTATACATATTTGTTTGTTCGGATGAGAAAAAACCCTCTTGCTTACGGGTTACGATGGAATGATGTCAGTGATGATCCTTTGTTAGGCGCTCGGAGGAGAAGCTTGATTGTCGAAGCAGCTCGCCGGTTGCACACAATTCAAATGATTATTTTTGATGAGAACAAGACCGACTCGTTTCTATCTAAAGATCTGGGTAGAATAGCATCCGATTTCTATCTTTTGAATAATAGTGTCGAGGTATTTAACACGTTGCTAAAGCCCATGGCTACTGAAGCAGATATTTTTGCAATGGTTAGTATGAGTGGAGAGTTTGACAGCATCAAATCGCGAGATGAGGAATCAAAAGAACTGTTGAAATTGAAGGAAGAATCCTCTCCTTGTCAAATTGCTAGCACTCTAGACACCGCTGAAGGTAAAACAAACGTATTACTTCAGGCATTTATTTCTAAAGCAACTATTCAAGACTCGGCATTGTCTTCTGATGCCAACTATGTAGCCCAGAACTCCACTCGTATTGCTAGAGCACTGTTTTTGATTTGTGTGAATCGCAGATGGGGTAGCTTAGCCAGGATATTACTCTCACTTTGTAAATCCATTGATAGAAGACTATGGTCATTTGAACACCCACTAGCCCAGTTCAACGAACTACCAATGCAAATAGTTAGAAACTTAGAAGCTAAGAGCCCATCAATTTTGGATTTAAAAGATATGGAAACGAAGGAAATTGGCGAACTGGTTCACAATATTCGACAGGGAACTAGTGTAGCTAGACTTGTTGATCGATTTCCTTTGTTAGATGTCGCTATTGCTGAAATCCAACCTATCACTTCAAAAGTATTGCGCGTTCATGTTGAGCTCGAGCCCGATTTCAAATGGGATTTCAAGTATCACGGAAAAAGTCAGTTCTTTTGGATTTGGATTGAAGAAGACTCTGAAAAGTTTGAAATTCTTCATGTTGAAAAGTTGATTCTTTCCAAAGGTTCGATGGAAACACCGCATGTGCTTGATTTCACTATCCCCATCTCCGAACCACTTCCTAATCAGCTGATAGTCAGAGTCATGTCCGATTCATGGGCTGGGTCAGAAACAAGCGTCGCCGTATCGTTTAAGCATCTGATTAGACCAGAGACTCAGCCGATTCAGACCAAGCTCCTCAAACTACGGCCATTACCCGTAAGTGCATTGAAAGATGAATTGCTGGAGACAATCTATAGATCCAAATTCGAGTATTTCAATCCTATGCAAACAATGGCTTTTAATACCCTTTATCACCAGGATACCAGCGTATTGCTTGGTTCGCCAACCGGTTCGGGTAAAACAGTAGCCTGCGAGCTTGCAATTTGGGCTGCGTTTAAGAAGTTTCCTGGCTCTAAAATTGTTTACATTGCTCCAATGAAGGCACTCGTTAAAGAAAGAGTCGGTGACTGGTCTAGAGGTATCTGTAAACAAGCAGGTATAAGACTGGTTGAGTTGACTGGTGATACCAATCCAGATGCTGATAGTATCCGTAAAGCAGATATTATTATCACTACTCCAGAGAAGTTCGACGGTATCAGTAGAAATTGGCAGACAAGAAAATTCGTTCAGCAGGTATCATTGATTATTATGGACGAAATCCACTTATTAGCAAGTGACCGTGGTCCTATTTTAGAGATGATTGTAAGTCGTATGAACTTCATTTCTGATAAGACCAAAAGGGCAGTTCGCTTGTTGGGAATGTCAACGGCCGTAGCCAATGCCCAAGACATGGCTAACTGGCTAGGTGTTAAAGATGGCGGTGGCCTGTATAACTTTTCCCAGTCGGTTCGTCCTGTTCCTTTGCAAATGTATATTGATGGGTTTCCCGATAACCTTGGATTTAGTCCGTTGATGAAAGCAATGAATAAACCGGCATTTTTGGCTATCAAGAGACATTCACCAACAAAGCCAGTATTAATTTTTGTTGCTTCACGTAGACAGACAAGAATCACTGCTCAGGATCTTATTCATATGTGTGGTATGGAGGAGAATCCTCGAAGGTTTTTGAAAATGACTGACGAAGAGCTGGCGAGCGTGCTGGCAGAAGTGAATGATGAAACATTGAAGCTGTCCCTACAATTTGGCATTGCTTTACATCATGCTGGTCTAGTCGACAGTGATCGAAGAATTAGTCATGAACTATTCGCTACTAATAAGGTGCAAATCTTAGTTGCTACCAGTACACTTGCTTGGGGAGTCAACTTGCCTGCTTATTTGGTAATCATCAAAGGCACTCAATTTTTTGATGCTAAAATTGATAACTACAAAGATATGGATTTGACAGATGTATTGCAGATGATGGGAAGAGCCGGTCGTCCTGCGTATGATACTAGTGGTGTCGCTATTGTGTACACAAAGGAGTCAACCAAGTCATTTTATAAGTACTTTCTGAATAGCGGTTTTCCTGTTGAGTCGTCTTTACATAAAGTACTTGAAGACCATTTAGGAGCCGAAATTAGTGCTAGTACAATTACTAGTAAACAGCAAGCATTGGATTTCTTAACATGGACGTTCTTATATCGTAGGATTCATAGTAACCCGACCTACTATAAAATCAAAGGACAAGAACCCGAAGAAATCAATGATTGGGCTGTGGAGTTGGTTAATAAGACCATTTCTAATCTATCAGACGCTGGGTGTGTTGTTGAACAAGAGGATGGTACTATTCTAGCAACAAAATTCCTAAGGATTTCCAGTTTCTACTACATGTCTCATAAAACAATGAAGAAGTTTCTGGAGAATATCAAGCCATCCATGTCATTACGTGAGTGTCTTCTTATTCTTGCAAAAGCCACCGAATATGATGAGTTAGCGATCCGTCATAATGAAGATCTCATCAACGAAGAGCTTTCTAAGAAAGTGCGATTCCATGGTGAAGATGTCGGACTGAGAATGGTTGACCCACATGTCAAGGCATATCTTCTTGTTCAAGCTCACATGAGCAGAATCGAGCTGCCAATTGAAGATTATGTTCAAGATACTGTTGCTGTGTTGGATCAGAGTTTACGTATCCTTCAAGCGGCTGTCGATACCTGTGCTGAATTGGGCTACCTTGATAGTTGTCTTGAGTTCATCTCTCTTATGAGGTATATCAAGCAGGCTTATTGGGATACTAGTGATCCAGTGAGTTCGCTTCCGGGACTCGAACTGCGTGATTCGGCTGGAGATCATATGGATCCAAGCGTTCGTCTTCAAGATATCGTTGATGACGTTGACGGAACATGTAAACGGTTGCGGGTTGCTCGGAACAAACAAAAGGAATTTAAGCGGGTTGTGGCCAATCTCCCAATCCTTACCATCAAGGCTAATACTGAGAAATCACAAGTGACGGTCAGTCTCAAGCATACCAACTATATCAAATCCAAGAAAATGTACTGCCCCCATTTTCATAAACCGCAAAGCGAGTCGTGGTTTGTTATTATATCTAGTGAACAGCGTGAGCTGGTGTCGCTCCAGCGATGCTCTCCAGGCAATTCAACTACCAACCTGAGTATTGATATTCCGCTCAACAAGCACAACCTCGATCTGATCATTCAAAACGATGCACTTGACATCTCTTATAATATTCCAATTGGAAGGTAGTTTTATATTTATACAGGTTATGGTATTTTCGTTCTAATTTGGCATAGCCCTCTAAGCATTCCCGACATACAAGAGCAGACAGTGTCAGCAATATTGTCGGGGACTCAAACCACAACTGTGTTGGGGAAAAAAAAATTAAATTAATATACTCGTATAATCATTTACTGAATCAATAAAGTCACGGCCATAGCAATACAGCACAGACTCACATATGGGCTTAACCTTTCGCCTATCCTCGCCGCTTTCCAGAACACGCCAAAGATTCTATACACACAACATGTTAATAGCTATTGATCAAAAGAACACCATCTACACCTCTACCTACCCAGTCTTTTGTCTATCTACCAAAGCAGGGAGCAGTGCCCGTGCATATGTACTTGTACAGATCATCAGGAGAATCACCAACAGCAAGGACTGGAAGTTGAAAATCGCACTCTAAATTTTTAGTCAGTATCAGTCAATTCGCTTCAATCGTTGGAAAAAAAACGCTTTTACTTACCATTGTTTTCTGTTTGGTGTAGTACAACTCCTATGCTATCCTATCCACACTCGTTAAATCTAGTGCGTCGTCGTCTGGTCTGTCTTGTCACCGCGAAGCCATTCTTGAAATCGGGTAGCACCGCCGCACAGCCTCTTTCCGCAGGGCGCAACCCTAATATCATCTCCTGTGGACGTTGACATCAACAAACTAAAGTTTCCGAGAAACTGCCCTGAATATTATCGTAAATTTCCGTACTCGACCGGTTCAGATTGCTCGGTATACTCTCATTCACTTTCAAAGAAAAGAAAAAAAGTAGCCGGTTAGTTTTGGATATTGGCAAAGCTGGAGATGAGCTCAAAAATCGACTTTGGACACTAACCAAACCCTCTTCTATTTTTAGGCCCCTTTGGTTGAGTTAAAATCTACTGTGACAAACAAGCGGACTAGTCGGGCCCGATCTGAGATAACCAATATCCGATATATCAGATTCGACAAGATCGTAGATTTTCCGGTCGGTCGCTTTACGGATTGGTCGATATCTCGATCGGTTCTTTCTTCGCTGACTTAGCGATTGTCTATTTGTTTTTCAAACCTCAACAGTAATAATATCATTCCTCCTCTCGCTGTCGCTCAAACGCCATCTAATGACCGTAACCTCTTAATACTTAATTTGAAGATTCGTAGGACGGAGCACTGTTGGATTGCACAAAAAATCACAACTCCAAAATGCCAACTGCCCCCTCCCCTGCCCCTGCCTCTCAATCAAAGCATCATGCCTCTTCACAACAGCAACAGTTAGCCTCTTATCAGGCAGCTGTAAATGCAATAGCCGCTTCTTCTGTCGTCGCAACAATGTCAGCTGGATCACCGACCGGCGGTCCCAAGCTGAAGCAAACTGGTCCCAATAAGTCCTTGCAACAAAGGATTAAGGACCACAAGAAGATGACCCACGATATAATCCAATCTGAGCAGCAGACCGTCGCTAGAGATAGGAGCTCCGTCATGGCAGCTGCCGCTGTTGCCGCTGCTAAAAAGAGCTCTGTCAACAGTCCTTCTAGAACAGTATCTCAAGCCGCTGCGGCTGCTATGGCATCTTCAAGGCCGCAAACAAGGAGTGAAGATAATGCTCAAAAGTCGTCAACTAGAGTACCGTCAAAGAGGCGAGCCACTGGTAGTAATAATTCATTGAATCATACGTCGTCTGTGCCGACTGTATCTATATCCACTGCATCATCAACTGGATCTCAACCTCAACCAACATCCAATGGATCCTCCACAGCAGCTCTTTTAGCATTTCAAAAGGTTCGACCTGGCTCATTAGGTCCAACTGTATCACACGCAGCTACTGCAGCTGCTGCAGCAGCTAATTCAGCATCAGCAATTCTTATGCCGCCTCGCCAAGTACTTGACGAAGATGATATATCATCAGCTGAGCACATGTCGGAACGCAAGTCCTTGACTAGCATCGGCTCTGTGTCTTCAAATGCTGTAGGCGACTCTCTTAACAGTATCTCGTCGATACCAAATAGGTTGCAAACCCCACCTCCTAGAATTTCCACTCCCGGTTCAATGAAAGAACACCCATCACAAACTCATTCCGACCAAGCATCATCTTCTTTCCTAGCAGCCGCTAGAGCAAGTACAATAAACCATCAAAAGACAAAGAGCGATTATTCAGTATTCCTTTCAACGAGTCCTAACGAATCATCTTCTATCACTGGCCATACTGCTACGTCAGCGAACACTTTTTCTCATAGTGAACCAGGCCCTTCATCAATAGTAACAGCTACCGCAGCAGCGAAAATGGCCGGTGCTACAAACAAACCACTGTCGGTCACAGCTTTACCACCAATCAAGTCTAGTGAACCTAATGCATATTCTGAAAACCAGCCTTCAAACCCTCCAGAGGGAACTACTGCTGGATCGGCGCTTGCTGCTGCTATGGCAGCAAGAACGACAGTGGTCGATACGTTTGAAAGAATCAACAACGAAATAAATATGAAAATGGATAATAAGCAGCATAAACACACTAGAAAAAGGAATAGAATCTATCAACCAGCCGCTAGATGGACTAGGTCTGCGGTTTTCCCAACAACAGTTATTGATACGAATTACGGCTCGGATAGAGACTATGTAGCACCCGCTCCAGTCCGACCTTCGGGCGCAATATTGTCTCAGACGAATTGGAGCGAAAATATTCCCGATAATAACTCTCTACGGTCAAATAGCCCTGATAGAGGAAGAAGCAGAAAGACCGACAGCCCGAGCATTTCCGTAAGAACTGCCTCTCAAAGTCGCCCAAGGACATATCTAGAAGAAATATCCTTGTCTGAGACCTTACTCTTGCCTCATGCTTGGGAAAAAGATCTCAGAAACAGCAGCACTGATAGTATAATAACCGGACATGCGACGAAGAGCTCTAATAGTCCGAATGGCTCTCCAAGCCTGCCTCTACCACCGTCTCCTAGAGACATACCCCGTGCTGCATCTAGATCACCATTGCCTATTCATCCAGACTTTTCAATTTACAAAACTTATACCGTCAATGGCGGTGGTTCAGCCGGTGCTGGTTATAACATATCATCAGCATTAGATATTCCTCATTCAAACTCATCATCCAGCTCGATACCTCCGGCTACTACTAGTACATATGGCTCTACTGTATCATTATCGTCGACTACTACCACTGCAGTGCCTACCAACCCGTCTTTATTGCCACGACCCAACACTCATCCGACCGGGCTTGGAATATCACAGTCGAACTCTCCAACCACGAATAGTACTTTTTTCAGTCGATTTTCAAGCAAAAGTCGTGGAGATCGTATACCTCCTGCTGCTGCTATTACACTTAAAAGTACCATGCGTAAAGAACATAAGCATAAGAATTTCAACGAAGATAAACCTTGGAAACACCACATGGATGCAGCGTTTCTCACTGAAAAGGAAAAGAAGCGATACGAAGGGTTATGGGCTACCAATAAAGGGTCGCATTTGAAGTTTGTATATGAAGATGACGATGATGACGATGAAGAGGTAGACGAGTTTGATGACGACGAAGATGACGATGACCGGGACCAGGACCTGGACCGGGACCGGGAACAAATTGGCGATTATGCGATCTCCACTGTTTTTATAGATGAACACAACCCGATCGATGATATTCATGGACTGATAGTTGGCGATATTTGGAGAAGGAGCCGGCTATCGGAGAACACCCTGGCACAAATTTGGAATCTTGTAGATAGACATCATGATGGCACTCTAGACAGAGAAGGGTTTCTTGTCGGTATGTGGTTGGTCGACCAATGTTTATATGGCCGTAAACTGCCGACCACGATTAGTGACAAGGTGTGGAGTTCTGTGGGGCGACTGAACGTAAAAATCCGATTGCACAAGAAAGAGAGGAAAAAGGAGAACAAGAAGGATAGAAAGAAGAATAGAAAGAGAGAGTAGGACTAGGGCATTATTTATATACATACCTTATACATTATACATATTATATGTTAGACTTGATGATACTTATTATTTATAGAGAAGAAGGAATAACCGATACTGTCTTGTATCATAAACCTGGGAAGGAGCATTCGTTGTGCTGTTCATGGGCAAGAGTATCCTTTCATCGTATTTGGTTCTTCTCACTGGCCAGACTTATTTGTCTCTAGAAACTCTTCCATAACAAATATTAATGTAAAGTAATTAGCCCACTAGAATATTTTTGACAAACAATTATAGTTTACTGATAATTAACGTTTGAAATAAATATAGACTTACATCTCATTCTTCAGCTCCGCCTGTCATATGCTGGCCCAGTCGGTCCACCCTCATGCGGCTGGACGCATCCGGCCCTATCTCCCCTGTCTTATCACCGAATTAGATAGATAGACGTTATTTATTCCAAGTTCGCGTTTCATTGATAAGAAGAGCTATTGCGGATTATATATACAGACATTATAATGTCTTCTAATGGAGAAAAGAAGTCATCACTAGGACAAACAGAATATACCACTGGTACTATTGTTTCTCCGTCGTCTTCAAATAGTCCAGTGAATTCCTTCTCTAATACCGTAACCGCGACTGGTGGAGAATCTGGTCCAAAAAGTAAGAGGGCCGCTAGAGCATCTCGAGCGTGTACCTCGTGTAGAAAACAGAAAACAAGATGTTTTCCGGCTCCGAATAGCCTGGCGTGTCTAAGATGCAGAACATTGGCTTTGGAATGTAGTTTTTTGGAAGATTCGGACGATGTTTCCTTGGAACTTAATAACTGGGATACTGGCGGAGCTAATAACCACTCGCTGTTCACGTCTAGACTGGATACTGTTGAACAAAACGTTGGCAAGATTCTAAAGATTCTCGAAAACAAGACCGACGATGGACTCGAAGAAGAAATCCAACGAAGAAGAAAAAGAAGACGAAACGATAGTAATATAAGTGTTGGTCGATTCCAACACCCATATATTCGGTCGAGGCCGCGGAGATCCAGTAACTCACTCCTCAACACACCGGTACCAGAAGGAAGTGCCCACCTACTAGACGAAACAGCTATCTCCGATGAAGAATCTACACCAATGTCAGTGGAAGGTAGACTTAAAGGAGCGGCCTTTGGCAGGTCGTCTCTATCATTCAATGCGTCTCCATTTAATACCTTTGGCTCCATATGCCGTCCAAGCCATTTACCTCCTCAAATAGTCCGCCTTTACGAGCCACAAATGGTTGTTCATGATCAGAATATCATCACTCTCGGGATTGTCACTGAACAAGAAGCATGCGAGCTTCTGAGCCATTTTAGACAAAACTACAACCGTTGGGTATCTTTCCGGGAAGATATTCCAATTGAACAATTACTGGATAGAATTCTAAAGCGATGCTCGTTCCTTGTCACGATCTGCTGCTGTGTGGCAGTTCGCTATTATGATAAATCATTAAGATTGAGAGTTTATGACGAACTGCTATTAAGGTTATTGACTGAATTAACTCAATCTTTGGTAGTAGTACCGCAGACAATTGAGTTTATGCAAGCGTTATGTGTTTTAGCAATCTACGCGTCGTCTCTCAGCAAAGGAGATGTTATATTCGATGCCTGGTTTTATAGTGGAATCGCATTACAGCACTTCATCACCAAAGACGTTCTGGGCCTGGTAATGTCATTTGATGGGGTTGGCCATACTACGGAGTTTGATGAAATCACGGCATACAGAGTATGGAACCATTTATGCCTTGTTCACCTTGTAAACTGTGTTCAATCAGGAAGAATGTGTATTCTTGATGAGATCAGACTTAACATGTGTAGACGGACGCTAGATCTTACGTCGGCAACCAATTTCGATGGACGCATGATTGCTGAAATCACTCTCCAGACAATTGTATACAAATTTATTACCTCTGACATCTCATTAGACTCGATAGAATATGAGTTGCAAAACTGGATGGATGAATGGAGATATTTATTTGAACAGCCAACTGTACAGTTTGTAGAAGCTGGCTATCATTATGGTTACTTTATGGTACTATATTACTGGAATTATATACAAAGCGTTGTTTTGAGAGAAAGTGATGGTTCCCGAAAAGAACCACTGGAGACATTTCTAGGAGCCGGAAATGAACTTCTGTGCCATCAAACTATTGCTTCATGTAGTGACAGCGTACTCAAACACATGCTCGAACACTTAGGATGTGTAGTGGATAGTCTACTTTCATTCGATGATGATGACTACTTTTCATACTTGAGCGACCAGATTTTATTTTGTGGATCTTTTAGCGCATTGATGATCATCAAGATCATCTCAACATCACAAGATGGTAGTCGAGACAAGCCTCTCAGTAAGACCTTGAGGAAGAAAAGCTTGAAAAGTGTAGTAAATCTTTCGACCCGGTTCTCCAAGGCGACTGTGTTTCCGGACGATTTACCCAATAAATTTGGCAGCTGTATAGCAGAGGCACTGATATCAATAAATAGTCGATAATTATAGAACTTTAAGATACACTTTATGGCTAAATACCTCTTCGTTATCGTCCATACAATAGTAATGATCTTCTTCTGTTAAAGGAGGAATCCGAACGGGAATTTCACTAAAAAGCGCCTCATCGTCCGCAGCCAGATATTGTGTGAGAGACAGTTCAGATGGAGGTTGCTATATAATGTTAGTATATCATGATGAAGCAGGCGTGAATAAAGATAACTTACGTAATTAGTATTTACGAAATAAACAGTGCCTCTCTTAATAATCCGTCCTCTTCGTAAAGCTCTCTGTAGGGCTCTTGTGGCAGACTGAATGAAAGATGTGTCAACCGTATCGGGAGATTGGGTGTCTCTAGCAATCCAAGACCAGATCTCCGCAAGCTCAACACCTTTACCTTCGGATTTAGCGGATAATGCGTCGACCAGCAACTCCTCATAATCCACTTTACCATTTTTTGCCGAGCTTGGAAACTTTCGTTTACTATTTTCCAGTTGCATTTTAAGAACGATTGAATGAGCGTGGCCAGAATACAATGGTAGACTTGGTTCTAGAGTCTCTGCATATCGGATCAAATCAACTAGTTGAGCTTTTGATAGCGATGATAAATACGTTTGTTTCTAGACATATGTTAGAACTAGCGAGCAACCGGGGGGAGCAAGAGCAAGACTCGTAGGCTACTACCAGTAAGACCTCACTTACAACTTCGAGAGACAGCCCTTCACCAGACAGGCCAGTTCCTAGAGGCAGTTCCCTCCTCTTTGGCTGACACTCCTTGCAAAACCATTGTGCATCCGGCACCTCCACTACAATTCGATCTATAGGCGGAACATGACACAGCTGATGGTATGGAGTGTTACAGTCGTCACAAAATACTATTTGGTTGGATTTAGGACTATTTCCTCTTTGGCATATTTTACAGACGTATCCGTCTGGACGCCTATTATTTCCGGTGCCTGAAAAAGTATGTTAGCATATTTAAATTTAGCTCCTGGGTGTATTTTCGTAACTTACCTTCAAACATACGACGCTGCCCTTATAAGTGTAGAATGGTAGGTGTCTCTATCTTAGATATAGCTCAAATAAAGACCTTTCAGTGAAATAAATAAAAAACTCCTTTCAGTATTTCTATAGAATAAGTGGTTTGAAACTGATATGGAGATATGGCCAAAGATATTTCTATAAAAGACAAATATATTACTTAAAAGGACGCTACGAGTTATATTGGTTATTCTTACTATCAACTCTTAGGTTCTCAACCGGGCGAAAAACAATGTTCCGTTCAACTATTCAGTGCTTCTTACGGCCGCCTTGTCTCGCGTTGATTCAAGCGAGCGTGAATGGCCGATGTTTTACGCGTACATCGCACAGCCCAATACGACCGTCTGTCCTGTGCAGACAGAATATGGTGCTCAGAAGAGTTTCCATTCTTTCCACGTACATTTTCTCTAGAACTAATCGAGGCGTCACTTATTTTTAATATAAACTTTTTGCTTTCCATTTTCGTAACTAGCATTGCTCCCACAACCCCGCTGGTGATTCTAGCTGTCAAACTCTAAATGACTATCGAACCACTTTCTGCAGATGTGGTGATCGTTGCCGTAAATTCCTGCTGCGCCAGTAGAGATCCCAAGAAGTAGATCACCATGACAATCAACGGAAATTATATGTACCTGCATAATTAGGAATGAAGACATTACTTTGTTCGTAACGATGTCGTAAAATGAAATTGCCCTTGTCGGTTACTCCCATATAGACTCAACAAAAGCCCAAGGGCCTGGGAGAATACCAAAGTGGCTTATCGACTCAGCCTCTCAATTCGTTATACATACGTATGACAAGCATGGTTACATTCGCGAGACGCGACATTGACATGAATTGCCTGGTAATTTATCCACTTATGCCAAGTTTTGTAGACGTTTCGCTTTGATTTCCATCCGATGAATGATTTCTTTGCTGCTACAGATACAACATTGGCGTACAAACCAAGGATCGCCAGTATAGAAAATAAAAAACGTAGATTAAAAATCGATTTACTTGAACGTACGTATTTCTGACACTACAATGAACAATAAACGAGTCTATCATGGCGACGCATTTTCTAATTAGCCTTTGCTCCGCGAGGGACCCGGCAATGCAAGTAAAGGAATGGTGATGTTGGCCCAAGACAACCATTCATATATAGAGTTCAGACATGGAGTAAAAAGACTCCCCTGTATTTTTATTCTCGACAATTGCCCTCCTTTTTGCCGTTGCATCTTGAGTAGTATCGCGGTGCATATTCGATTTCATGATAGTTTACACCCGCGTTCAACCCGATAGACGGCAACACGTTATGGGAGAGAAAATGAATTACCTATTTCCCCTATACCCTATAAAGTATACAGTCATATGACAAAATGCAATATGATTATTATCTAGAGGGAGCGCCATATAATTTCATTAGTCTTTTTAAAGCTATTAGACACTCACTGGATTACACTGCCAGAACATTCATAAACCTCACGAAAACTCGAACTTTACCGTCTGTAAGTCAGTTTCATAGTGATAGCACATGGCAAACTATAGGTTACTAAAAACTTTCAAACGGACCTCTTGGCCTTTCAAACACCCTCCATCAATCAATGTCTGCGTCGCTTATGCACGCTAGTTTCAATTAATCAACAAAGTCGCGGGCATAGTTGCTGGAGCGCGATTGTTGCATATATGTATGGTTTCTTAAACAGGTAATGCACGACAATAATATCTGGTTAAAGAACGCAGGAGGTGCAACCAGGGGTACCTTAGATCAAAAATTTAAGAAAAAACCGTTGTCGATTGTTGGTATATTCTAAAGCTGGCCTGGAAAATAGGAGAAGCTACTTGATTGCTCACCAGAAGCAATCTAAACGGCAACGATTTCGGGTTGAGGATGTCATGTGATATGTCAGTTTGACCTGTCCTATCTTTCATTGGTACATCGAGTGGTGTCATAAAAACCTTCAAATCATATCCTGTTAGTCGGAATTGTCTTTTCCGTCTACAGGATAAAAGTACCATAGATTCTGCCGGGTCCCAATCTACAACTGCATAGAGGTGCAGAAATATGCGGAGATATGTATTCTAAATGTTTCGCACCCGTCGCATGTCTTCACCAAATATGAAGTAACGCATATTAACCCCCTATTTCAGTCCATAGGAATTTACCAATCTTTCGATAGGTACTCGTAGCGACCGACTCGATCAGTAACCTGGAATGCTTTATGGATAATTATCCAGAAGTCCCGGCGATCACTGAGTTAACATAAAACGCCAACTTGCCCCGAGCTCCTTTTCTATTTTAAATCAACAATTAAGTTCGTATAAACTTTTACACTCATTTTTTGTCTCCATAATAGTGGAATTTCGTTCGTTTACATATTCAATTTTTGAAATCTAATAATACCCTGTATTCTCAACTCTCAAAATGGTTTCTACTTTAACTGCTATTTCTGGTCTTGCTCTCCTTGCTGGTGCCGTCCAAGCTCAAAGTGGATATAACTCGACTGTAGTAGTCAATGCTACCTCGGAGGCTACCATCGTTAGCACCGATATCGTTACAGTTACTTCCTGTACTGGTTCTAACGTTGTGTCATGCCACTACGTTACTTCTACTCCCCCCGCTGTTGCTCCAGTTGAAACTTCCACTCCCGCAGTTCCTGCTCCTGTTGAATCATCTGCTGCCCCAGCTCCAGTTCCTGCTACCACTGCTGCCCCAGCTCCCGCCCCAGAGGTTTCATCTGCCTCGCCTACCACCATCATCACAGTTATTGAGGGCGTCACTATAACCGTTGTTGGTTCAAGTACCGTTCCGGCAGTCCCTCAAGCTACCAACAATGCTACCATGGTTGCTCCAGTCGCCGGTCCTACCGAAATCGCTCAAAGCAACGGGCAATCTATCCTTAAGGCTGGCCTAGGTTCGGTTGTCATTGGCGCCATTGCTGCCTTGTGGATGTAAATTTTTTTAAGTTTATTCTCTATTATTTTGTACTTTCACTTGGGTCGCCCATGCGATTTGATCTTAATTTATAGCTTATGATTTAGTTTTATTCTACAAAATATTTTTTTAAAGTTTACAGACAGAGAGCGCATGACCTGATGACAGGGGATTGCTTTCCCTTGCATCTAACTTTTGCTGAAGATTAATCGAGTTATATGGGGTAACGATTTATCATTACTATTGTAGCGAATACTGCCATTAATTTATGAGGTGTTAAAGCAAGAGATCTCTCGTTAACGAAATGTTTCTCGTAGTTCCGTGGAACTTAAAACCTATTACAACAGCTTTTGAGTTAAACAATCTGTTTAAATATAGATATTACCGGCGTCTACAGTTATGTTAATAATAAATACGAGCTTAAAGTTAGCCGGCTCCTTGCAATCGGGTGCTAGAATTTAAGCTTTTGATGGAGTTACCAAATAATCATGAATACCAAGCACACAGCAGATCTATTTTTTGATACAATAATCTTTGAACTACTAGCTAAAGCAACTAGGAGATGGAACATGATCCATAACGTATTAATCTCCTCAGACACTATAAACGCTCAGACTCGGGATAGATGGAATTCTACTTCTTCAACGGCCAGAATAGAGACAGTCCAAAATACCATCATTATTTAGATTCTACCAAGTTAGGGGAAACACTTTGATAGCTTACATGAAATTGCTTGATTATCGCATTTCACTCTCGACAGAATTATCATTGTGGTTTGACGGCTACCCTTGACTTATCAGCATATGCATCTGAGAGACAGTACTTTCAAACTATATCATAATAAAGAGAGAGACATCGTTGAAGGCTCCCACTGTATGGGCAGCTACATTAACAAGAAAAAAAATCCCTGACTAGCAGGTTGCTAAAAACAGAATCACATCTATGCAAAACTCTCGTTATAGCTTAATTTAGAACGAACTATGCTTTATTATAAATATAACGGTTTAGCCACTATTGGAATGAAGAAGTCCTGAATACTAGAACGATACATTCAATCATAACACAACATTTCCTTATTCACTCGTTCCCAAGTATTCGCAAATTGTTTTCAACCATGAAGTTAAGTTCTATCGCTTTATTTGGCTTAGTTGGATGCGCTCTCGCTCAAGAGATGAACTCTCTTGAGGCTGATACTCCAACAACAGATTCGCCTGAAACAGATATGCCAGAGGTCGATTCACCAGGATCTGAGTCTGCAGAAGCTGACCCGTCCAGTCTCGTCGGGTCGGCCGATACTTCATCAGCTAATGAGCAAGAGGCTTCTTCTGTTGTTTATTCTGACTCCATCGTTACTCCAGAACCAGTGGTAACTAGTTCGAATATCACCCTTGATTCAGGGACTTTTGCCCTTGTTTCTACTGTTACTCCTGTGAATCCAGGCGGCGGTAACGGTAATGTCACTTTGACCAGTTTCCAAACTGCTGTCCCTACAACTGGAGCACCTGTTATTACTACAATCACCCAAACTATAACTGAATGTTGTGAAAACAAATGTACAACTCGTGTTGTTACTCCCACAATTATACCTCCAGTGATTACAACCAAGACATGTGATGCTTGCGCTGTAACTGTCAGTACATGTGGAGATTGCTCGCTTTCTACATTTACTTCAACTTTCACAACTGTCTCCGAAACTATGACCCTTACCATTTACTCTGACTGCGCTACTTATGTGCCTCCTAACCCAACCAATGGCCCAAATAACTCTGCGTCCGACTCAGAGCCAGATGAAGAATGCTCTGCTTGTCAGAGCAAAAGTCCTGATGCTACTGACTCAAGCACTGCCGCTGCATGTACTGATGATGGATGTAAGACCACAGGGCCTGCCGAGGGCGGAGCTAACAGAGCAGTCGGTGAAGTGTTGGCTGTTGCTTTAGCTTTCGCTGGCTTAGTTTTCTAAAAAGTTAAATTTAGAAGACGGGTGCTTCTCCCTTCTCGTGGCATTTATTTTCATTTTTTATTCTGACCGATTCGTCTCGGCATATATTTTCCATTCTATAACACCAAGGTATCATTATTTGTAACTTCAGTTATTTAATTTCACTCAAATCTATTTTCCCCCGTTCGTAGTAAAGACATTCTATTATAAGCAATATTTTTATCACTTGATAAGGTGGCTTTAAGGACAGTTAAGATATGAAGAGCAGAATCAGAAAAATCATTGCTGACTTAGGATAAGATCGGCTAAAATAACGTTGCATCTTGCATGCTTCTCCCTAGCTAACTGAGAAAGAACACCGCATCGTAACTTTAGCCTGGCTTGTTTAACGGTCAAATTTTATTTTAAATCGCCATGTTTGGAAAACAACTATATGGATCGAAAAGACTTCTAGATTAAAGTACTACGGTTGGATTATGTGTCAAATCTCTCTAGATAGCTTATTTTGAGTTTCGCCAATGAATTACCCTACTATGCAATTTTATTTATTTACGAAGCTAACGCAATGTGAAAGGACAGAACCTTTCGTTCCTTATTATCCGAAAGCTTATCGTGAAGAAAACTAAATTGCATTTGTATAATTTCGGCTAAAAATGCACAATTCTTGATGCTGAAACTATTAGTTTAATTAACTATGGCTCCACCGTGTCATGGCTGGGAGTATCCAAACAATCAAAAGCAAAAGTAAAACAGGAAGTCAAATGACTGTACGAGCCATTCAAATACAAGATCTGATGTAATCAGAGATGTGACAACCGACTTCAGCGAGATGGCCCAGTAGATTACTTTAATATAGTTGATATGCTACTAGATTTAGGTTAACTGTATTCTCGTTTCACGCTAGTTTAGAGTCTTTTAAATTCAAGTTATTTTAGTCAAACCGTTACGGACTTAACCTCCTAATTATTCGCAAATTGAATTGGAATAAAGCGTCATACCCCTATTAAACTGCGGATACCTCAATTTAAGTGAAATTAAGGTGATGTAGCTCTTCGTGCAATACCGGCACCATAACAAAAAAAGCGAAAGATAGAAAACTATATAAATCATGAACCACACGCTTCGAATTGATTTTTATCTATCCATTCCCTTCGTTATAAGACTATCAAGCTTAGAGTTTCTAAAGCCGTCATTCGTTCAATATGAGACTAACTTCCTTGATTTCTGCATCTGCATTACTCTCGCTGAGTCCTGTGCACGCCACATTTTGGCCTTTTCCAGGCGACAGTGGTGGTGGCCAGCCCCTGTGTCCTACTCTAAATATCGAAGCAGATTGTTGGACTTCATGTCAGCAAATGCTGACCTTCTCTGACATACACATGTGTCAGTTAATTAAAGAAAATGTTGCCATAGCTAATGACTGTGCCGCATGTTACGACTCGGCTAAGAGTAATAAAATTCAGCTCAATCTTGCTGGCTCTGAAATGTTTCACAGTGAGGACTTTTTCAATCATCTTGTTGAAAACACTTTTCTTCCTTGGATGCATGATTGTGCCCCTAGTCCACCTCCTGATTGTCCTCCCCCATTCACTGTTCCCGATTATCCTGATTATCCTGAACCTGAAACTACTGAAGATAGTAGTACTGTTCCTCCACAAGTTATCACTGAAACTGAAAAGCTCACTGAAGTCACAACCGAACAGTTTACTCAGATCACGACTGAAGAGTATACTCAAACTCAGATTACTACTCAAGAGTTTACTCAAACTGAGGTACAAACTCAAGAGTTCACTCAATACCAAACATTGACGCAGACCTTCACTTCTCCTTACACTACAACTCAGTTGGTTACGTTGCCTGCAGGTACAGTCTCTTTGACTGTTACCATGTCTGAATCGGCACCATCTCCTGTCACTACTACTGTTGTCATGACTGCTCCTCCTATAACATCGGACATTTATTTTACATCCGTTGAAACTATCTCAGTTACTGGTGGAGAGACTACTATCACTGGTACGGTCACAGTAGTTGATACAATAACTGCCCCAGCTGTCACTTTACCAGGTCAAGTTGTTACGGTCACAAGTGTTTCGACTGACAGTATCACTCCAGCTCCTAGAACTGTAACTACTGATGTAGTCGTTACATCGACTATTCCTTATCCATGTGACGGAAGCACTTGTACATCTACTATCACCAAGACTAGTTCTGTTGAAACTGTTATTACCCCTCCTCCCTCTGAAGTAACAGTTACTGAAGTATCGACTATGGACGTAACTGCTCCTGCTCCTCCTCCTTCCACTACGACATCATTTATTACTTATACCAGTACTTATTCGTGCTCTGGTGAGAGTTGCGCTATAACCAACACAGAGATTCAAACTACAACACATGTATTTACACCGTCTCCCACAACTCAAACAGTCACTGTCACCGCTACTCCAAGTAAGTAGATCGAAGTTCCAATGATTTCTATTTTTGAAGCAATAATTTGTGAGTGCATACTAACATCTAATATAGATGGTCCTGGTAGTCCAGGTGGCCCAGGTGGCCCAGGTGGTCCAGGTGGTCCAGGTGGCCCCGGTGGTCCAGGAGGCCCAGGCGGTCCAGATTCTCCCGGTGGCTCAGGTCCAGGTGGTCCAGGTGGCCCAGGTGGTAATGGTGGTAATGGCGGTCCAGGTGGTCCAGGAGGCCCAGGTGGTCCAAACAGCCCAAGTTCTCCAGGTGGTTCAGGTCCAGGTGGCCCAGGTGGCCCAGGTGGTAATGGTGGTAATGGCGGTCCAGGAGGCCCAGGTGGCCCAGGAGGTCCAAACAGCCCAAGTTCTCCAGGTGGTTCAGGTCCAGGAGGCCCCGGTGGCCCAGGCGGCCCAGGTGGTAATGGCGGTCCAGGTGGCCCAGGAGGCCCAGGTGGTCCAGACAGCCCAAGTTCTCCAGGCGGTTCCGGTCCAGGAGGCCCAGGTGGCCCAGGTGGTAATGGCGGTCCAGGTGGCCCAGGAGGTCCAGGTGGTCCAAACAGCCCAAGTTCTCCAGGCGGTTCCGGTCCAGGTGGCCCAGGTGGCCCAGGTGGTAATGGCGGTCCAGGTGGTCCAGGTGGCCCAGGTGGTCCAAACAGCCCAAGTTCTCCAGGTGGTTCAGGTCCAGGTGGCCCAGGTGGCCCAGGTGGTAATGGTGGTAATGGCGGTCCAGGTGGTCCAGGAGGCCCAGGTGGTCCAAACAGCCCAAGTTCTCCAGGCGGTTCCGGTCCAGGTGGCCCAGGTGGCCCAGGTGGAAATGGTGGTAATGGTGGCCCAGGAGGCCCAGGCGGTCCAGGCGGTCCTGCACCTTCTCCTGCTATGCCACCCCAACCAGCCCACCCTACCTCATCTCCTTCCCAATCCCCAAAGCCTGCTCCTACTCCTAGTAGCCCAGGTGGTTCAGGTCCAGGTGGTCCAGGTGGCCCAGGTGGTAATGGCGGTAATGGCGGTCCAGGCGGTCCAGGTGGCCCAGGTGGTCCAAACAGTCCAAGTTCTCCAGGTGGTTCCGGTCCAGGAGGCCCAGGTGGCCCAGGTGGCCCAGGTGGTAATGGTGGTCCAGGCGGCCCAGGAGGCCCAGGTGGTCCAAACAGCCCAAGTTCTCCAGGTGGTTCAGGTCCAGGTGGCCCAGGTGGCCCAGGTGGAAATGGTGGTAATGGTGGCCCAGGCGGTCCAGGCGGTCCCGGCGGTCCTGCACCTTCTCCTGCTATGCCACCTCAACCAGCCCACCCTACCTCATCTCCTTCCCAATCCCCAAAGCCTGCTCCTACCCCTAGTAGCCCAGGCGGTTCCGGTCCAGGTGGTCCAGGTGGCCCAGGTGGTAATGGCGGCAATGGTGGCCCTGGCGGCCCTGGTGGTTCAGGTGGTCCAAACAGCCCAAGTTCTCCTGGTGGTTCAGGTCCTGGTGGTCCTGGCGGCCCAGGTGGCAATGGCGGTCCTGGCGGTCCTGGTGGTCCTGGAGGCCCAGCAGGTCCTGGGACTCCAGCCAGCGGTGATTGTGTCCCAGTTACTATAACTGTAACTGCGGCAACTGCTACTGTCACAGTTAATAATTGTGAGAATTGCCCAGTTGTCGGTCTTCCAGCGGTATCCAAAAATCGTTTAATGTCGGTGGTAGACGAAAATCTGGGCACCCAAGCTACTGAGGGCTCAATCCAAGGTAGTTCCAAGTATGGTCCTCTACCTCACCCTGGTAATCACAAGGTTGGAGGCAATCAAGTAGAGACCTTGCGAGAGGCCGCTGAAAAGCTTCCTGCCAAATCTGGCGCATCGTCCTTTAACAGCCTTGGGTACTCTTCTCTTGGTCTAGTTATTTTGTGTGTAGCATTGCTTTAGATGTGCTGATACATAGCAAGTATATTAGCCTTCTCTCGTTCTCTACCCCACTTCTTTCTTACATTCGTTTACATTTTCTTTTCTTTCTTTCTTCGTGACTTTCATCAAACTTATTTTATTTTGATTTTGTTTTCTATAGTCTGACCGTTATTTCTCTAATACACTATTATAAACTCCCGATTATCCATCCATTTTCAATTACAACTTTCTTTGTAGCTTCCTCATTCAGTAAGTTTGCAGTCAAAGTATAATAATGCACAGAAAGAGTGACAATTAAAATGAGACATGAAAATTATAGCAAAGAAAGGGAACACGAGGGAGAAGGCTTATCATAATAGTCTAATAAATGCTATATATATATGTAGGGGTTTCTGATTAAATGATCCCAGCTGGTATGAACATCATTGTGCCAGAGATCCATATAGTTATACCGAACAAATTTCAGGTTTCTGAACTCCATAAGTATGATTTTCAATAATTTATTTACCTTAGCTTTCGTTCTGATAGCCTGTCAAGCGATGGCTGGTAACCCGAGAATTGTTCGAAAATCGGAGAAAAGCAATATTTCCCCATTAGTTTCTGCAATTCTTGAAGATGCCGAGTTTCAAAAAGCTATAAATGAAGCAGTAATGGAGATTGCGGACAACAAAAAGGGGGCACCACTAGAAAAGGCAGCTGGTACCTCTGCTGAGTCTAATCTAGGACCAAAGCTTTTAGCATCGGATGCCAAACAGACTGTGCAAGCCACTGATTACAATGCCGTACACGCCATGCCAGCTACGCGTGGTGTCACGCCAAACCAAGGCTTACCTCTGTATCCTCCTCAGGGAATATCTGATGGGCGTTACAATGATAATCCTGTCATAAACATAGCACAAGCTGCTGATCCTTCTTTGTCGGTGGTGACAGCTCAGGTTTTAAGCACTGTGTCAGTTGGGCCAACAGGCAGTAGCCCTAATGGCGGAGCAGCAATAGCCACCGACACAGTAACATCCTACGACACGAAGAGTGTTCTAGGGGGTGGTGGAATTGCATCAAGTAATTCTGGATTATACGATACTAAAAGTGTCCTGGGGGGTGGTGGAGTGGCATCATCGACAAATTCAGGATCATCAGCCCAAGGAAGTAATGGGTTTGCAGTATCATCAACTTTCCAAGGAGGTAGTGGGACTGTTACCGCAACTGCCACATCTGCCGATTTTGCCGGCAGTACAGTATATACCACTAGATATGAAAGTTCATCGTTAGGAACAGAATCGAGGGGCATAAATGAAGGATCATCTACAAGCAGAAGCTCCGAAGCCACTATTGCTTCAGAAACTGCTCAGGCAGTTGGTACAGAAACTACTACCAGCATACCTCCACAAGCTAATGGCCAAAACCGAATTGAAGTTGGTGCAATTCTTGGTCTCATGATAGTTTTAACAATGGGACTTTTCTTAGACTAATAAAAATGCTTACTAGTTGCCAAATTAAGTATAAGCTTAATCGAAGCAACAAAGCTATTTAACCTAATATTATATAATCCGAAGTAAAAGAAATAAGAAAGACATTTTAAAAGATAAGGAGAAGATAAGGAAAACATAAAAGAAGACAAAGGATAGTGCCGTTGTATATATATAGTTGGCGACATGTACTTATATTTATACGACTAAAACATACGGAAGTGAAAATTCTATAAAAGTAAAATATGTCCAAACTGGTATTTTGGCTACTGTTCACGACGTTATTTGGATCTGCAATGGCTCATGAAACGCTGTATACCTCACCAGAGAGTGGTTCTGTTACTAGAACAAACCGAGAACTGAGTATAGCAGGTGCAACTCCATCAATTGAAAATGATTATCTGGAGGTTATAATTAATTCAAACAAATTAATTGGTAAAGGATTGGCTCTTCTGCCATATCATACACAGAAGGTACAGGAGGCCTTGTCTAAGACAAATGATGCCTTGTCTGAGGCACAAAAAAAGATGGAAAAAATATATGATGAACAGGGACACCAATTGACTCCTTTGGGAAGGAAAGCACAAAAAATATTATTATCAGCACAATCAGAAGCGGACCACGAGTTCAAACAGATCGCATCATGGCTGAGCCAGGCTCTCGAAATGCAAAATGCAGATATCATGAAGAATAAGAGAAAATTTGCCCATAAGAGAAAGAAGAAGAACAGTACGAAGCATATAGATAAAAATAGTAAAAAAGGCAAAAGGATAACTGCAAGTAATGCAGTCATGTTCAATAGCGAGGAAAGACAAAATCGCGAAAGTCATGTACATGAAACGGCGGGATCGGAAAATGACCTCAAACGAGTAGAAACATGGCTTTCGGTTGTTCTTCCAGCGATTTTGCTAGTTGTTTTTGTAAGTTTATAAAGTGAGATACAAGGGGGTTTTCATATTAAGATTATGAGCATGAATAGAACAGTAAACCAACCACATATGCCGTCATTTTTGGCAGATGCAGTTCGAATAGTACTAGACTACTCAAAAAAAATAGCACATAAACTAGTATTCATAAATAGGGTGTATAACAAAGGAATGATTATCAGCAAATAAATAGTAGATTGATCAAAAAAAGAGATTGTCTATGATATATTAATCATGGACATTAATTTATGAACCTGCATACTTGACTGCATATCATTACTTCTTGCGTCCATGAGGAGCATGGAGTCTTTATAGTAACTTGAGAATATAGCGCCGTACCAGATTACGTAGAAATTTATTTCTATATTTTCTGCAGATCAGCAATAAGTATTTTGACCAAAGTAGTACCGTTATTGATTTCGGTTCTTTATTTATTTATTAATAGCAAGTTGGGCATTTATTTATCAAGTCATAATGGCAGTTTTAAGACAGCCACCAAGAACACCAGTAAGAAGAGTGGCATCAGGATCATTAGATGGATCAGGGACTTCGTCAGAGAGTAAGAAGCATAGGGTTTTTGATGAGGATGAGTTTGCAGTTGTTGAAAAACCTGCCGATACAAAGGAAGATCATAAAAGCGAGGAAGAAGAAGAGCAGGAAGCGTCAGATAATGAGTCAGATTCAGATGATGCACCAGAAGAAGAAAGCAATTCTACAGCAGCGGAACAGTTGAGAATAAGAACTCAGCATAGAGAGCAATTACAAGCAGAAGAGGTAGCTAGAGAACGGGCCAAGAGAAGAGACCGGGATAGATGGCTAAAAGAACAAAAGCAGAAATCCAACTCATCATTACTACCAGAATCGATCATTCAAGCTTTGCAAGAAGAGCAAGCGAGCAAAGAGATTACCAATAGCATTTTACAGACGAAGGAGCCTAAGCATATTAAATTAGATGCGCCTAGCAATAAAAAGAAGGTATCTAGGAAAACTCTGTTTAGAAAGGGACCGGTATTAGTTAAGGTTCTACAAGCGGCCAAGAAGCTGGCACCTCAGGGAGAGAAAGTCGTAAGCCAGACGAGAGATTCATTTTTAAATAGAAAGAGTATTCATAGGCGATAAGTCATATAATAATAATAGGTTATATAATAGACAAGCTGGAGTTTACTTGCTAGTTTTTGGGTGCGTTTCTTGGACGGTTGCCTACTACTGACAGACAGGAGAATCAGGACGATGCTGAAGAGTTACCCGGACTGACAGGTAAATAGAAAACGAGAAACTTCCTGGTGTGAGATTCTTTCCCTTTTCTCTTTTTCTTCTCTCTATCAAAATACTGGCTGTCTCCAGTCGGAGATTATGACGGATAGAATGGACGGAATTGATCGTTTTGATTGACTCCAGGTCGTTTTATCTTGTTGTAACATGCTATTTGTCCGATTTCCCCACTTCAAATAGATAAGCCCAGTTAAGTTTGTGAGAGTGATCTGTAATGGATGGCCGATTAATCACCGAGTAGTTCTTATTTTGTTTTGCTACTTGGCTTCATGCCCGGTCCACATTTATGTATGACGCATAGATATATATATATATATATATTGATGGATATATTAGAATATGAATAATTTGAAACTGAAAATCGGCCGTAAATCACGTGCGTAAATGGTTCTGAGAAATATTTAACAAAATTCGGTGCAATAGGTTTTTCTGCCTGTCGCGGATATCGTGCATTAGGACTGCCTCAAGGCGGGAGAGAAGGGACCGGAGATGAGGCAAGCAAAAATATATGTGTATTTGAGTCGCAACAAGACTATATTCAGCAATTGGACCAAGAGAAAGCTACAGCCAGTCGGCCCAGCGTTCATCCAGAGATAAGCAAAAGTATCTCTGTTTGCACTTCTTATTTATTAAACCCTCTCCTCTGGCTGGGACCTGACAGACCTGCCTGCTTGTCTTGCTAGAAATATTACTGCGCACAACCACCCTACATATATTAAAAAAAAAAAAACACTGCCGCACCACGATGCAAACCACCCAGCAACAAACTCGTCACTGGATCAACAAGAAAAAAAATTCCCAAGAGAAGAAACCACGAATAAGAAGAACGATTCTTATAAAAGTGAAGATTTTTCTTGCTAAGAAAATTTCGAGTTTTTCTAACTTACAAGAACTTTGTACAACATTTCAATAACGGTATTAACAAAGGATAACGAAAGAATTTTCATTGCTAAGAGTTTTCAAGTGATAGCCAACAAAAGTTCTTTTATCATTGTTGTCATTTGTCCCGTGAAACGGATCAAAAAAGTAGTTTGAATTAGGAACTAAGCATCCTTTTTGTTTGTCTCTCAATATTAACAGTCAAGTTGTATTCCAAAAGAGCCCCATTGCAAGTCGTGAACCCGCTTTATTCCCTTGTTCCGAAAGGTACCTCCTCTAAAGCAGACGCTTCTTATTTTATATCAACCGCCAATCCAAGTAGGGCCAGTTTTTTCCTGTAAAGTCTAGGAAATTTACTCTGGTGAGCCCTATTTTGATTATTTGCTAGTCTCTGAAAGACTTTTTTCCCTCGTATGACCAAGGAGGATCTGCTACGTGTCTCTCGTCCCGCAAAACCTAGATAACACGACTTACACCCAAAGTCGTATCTGTTTCCTATCCAAACAAACCAACCACGCTTGGCACCACGATCAGTGTGTGAAAGCGTACTGCCCGGTATTCTCATAGCCTCCTCTTTGCTCTTCCCTGGTTACCTTCGCTCCCCTCGTTGGTACATTAGGTAGGTTTAGAGAACTGAAATCCCTAACAGCATATTTAAGAGCGAAGAAGTAAGGACTTTTGAGCTCAATTGTATCTCGTTGCTTGGTTTCTCCAAGTAAATTGAAGTTTTTGTTGAGTACCTCCAATTCTTCACTGCTACTGAAAAAGAACCGTCTATCAAGTATCAACTGTCTACAATGATCATTGATCCCGTCAACGACGTATCGAAATACGTTAATCATGAGATTTCCGTCAGTTTAGACTCGGCCGATGCTTTTGAGGGGCCTGAAAAGCTTCTCGAAGTCTGGTTTGCTCCTGATGAGGATAGCCTCCCAGTAGGAATGCCCGAAAAAGGCCTTCGCCAAATCCCTCGTTCGGTATGGGAAGATGTCCTTGATATCGTCCAATGTAAAGTTCTGTCGGTCGTGTCCACCTCTGAAATGGAAGCATTTGTTCTGTCGGAATCAAGTTTATTCGTTTTTACCAATAAAGTTATCCTCAAGACCTGTGGAACTACTACTCTTCTTGTCGGATTGGCTCCATTGCTTGATGCGGTTTCTGAATATGCCGGGTTTCCAATTAGCAAGCAGCCCTGGAGAGTCTTTTACTCTCGTAGAAGTTTTATGTTTCCCGACCGTCAAAAGCATCCTCATAAATCTTGGAAGGATGAAGTTGCCTGTCTTGATAACAGGTTTGTCAATGGATGCTCGTACGTTATTGGCGATGTCCAGAAAGATCACTGGTATTTGTATTTAGCGGGCCCAGCAGGCGAATTTCCAGTAGCTATGAATTGTGAACATCAGTTCAACGACGAGACTCTTGAAGTTCTTATGACGGACCTTAACCCAGTCCATGCAAACCAGTTCTGTTCTGATAGAATTCCTGGCGTGGAATCTAATAATATGTCGAGTGTTGGCGCGGTTGCTGATGATGATGATCCCGGTCACGATCAAGGCAATATCGTCACCAAATTAACAGGCATTGATCAGATCTACCCTACTATCAAACAGACTATTGATTCTTTTTGCTTTACTCCTTGTGGTTACTCATGTAACGGTGTAGTGAATCAGGGGAATTACTTCACTATTCATGTCACGCCTGAACAAGATTGCTCGTATGCTAGTTTCGAGACAAACGTATCAGCAAACAAGTATGGAATGACTAATGGAGATGTGATTGAAAAGATAGTCAATATATTCCGGCCTGGAAGATTTACGACTACCTTCATCAAGTCTCGAGGTACCGAAGAAGATGACAGCCAACTTTCTTTTGCGTGCTTGCCCTCGAAATTGAATGGGTATCAAAGGACGGAGAGAATTCTCTATGAATTAGGCGATTATTCGCTTGTATTTGTCACTTTTGAGGCTAATCGTGGTTTGAAATGAGGGGACTCATATCCCGATTATGTTTATTAGTAACGAATTTGCCAGTGTTTTTTTATATTTTATATTTTATATTTTATATTTTATATTTTATTATAAGTTTTATAATTATTGGTATTTGAGGATAATGTCGAGTCAGAGACGGAGAAAGCTTCACGCTCATCAGTCAGAATCGCACATACTTTAGCCGTGCATCGGGTACGGTGATTTTTCACTTCTACCTACTAGTAGTAGTGCTACCTTGATCTACACATTTATTAGCATTCTATTCGACTGATAGTCAACTTTATAGAATCTTCGTCGATAAAGTATTGTGGTATTTTGAGTCTGTTCAATTTAGTTACTAATTCGTCTTCAATTCGAAATGGCCAGAGTCGGGGCTGGTATTAGGTAGGTAGCTTGCTTGGTAATGACATTGGCCTCTGGCTTCTCACGAACTAGGACCTACAGTCTACGGGTCTGGGCAAGCCACTCAAACGCACCTTACTAACTTTCTATTAGACCTGCTTTTGGTGACTATAGAACCACACTGGGCGATGAAGTCTCACTGTCGTACTTAACAGGACTCCCTGATCCAGCTCAGATAGCCAGTCCGAATCTCAAAGTGGTATTCAAAAACCTACTCAAAAGAGACTCGACCACGAAAGAAAAAGCATTGGCAGAACTTCTAGCGATAGTCGAAAATGGAGAGTCCAATGATGATATTCTAAATGATACCCACCTACAAAGAGCGTGGGTGTTGATGTACTCTAAACTGTCAATTGATACCTCCATAGTGGTTCGGTCCTCGTCGCATAAAATGCAAGGGGTCCTTTGCAAGCTATTGGGCAAGCAATCCACTAAGCACTTGAAAGACACCGTATCTCCTTGGATAGCAGGTACCTTCGATACCGATAGATCTGTAGCAGTATCTGCTCAACAAGCATTAGACCAGGTGTTTCCTACACCAGAGAAACAGGAAGCGATATTCAATATTTTCGAAGAAGCTTTACTTGACTTCGCTTCCAATACTCTAAAGAGTGAGACTGCCGTTTCCTTAAGTGACGAGCGATATGTGTCTGCAGATGATTCCGAGGCTAAGTATTTCCGAGTAGCTAGATGCTGTATATCGATTCTTTCTAAACTGATTGAAAGGAGATATGGTGTTAGCAGTCCTGAAAATCAGAAAACATCGCCTGCTATTTCTGAAAAGTATTCTCAAATTATCTCATATTCCAAATTATGGAAATTCGCCTATTCCTCCGATATTGCTGCCTCGAGAGCATGTCTGGACCTGGTGGCCGTTTTAGCCAAGGACAAGTCAAAAGCACATCTGCTCATTGAAGAGTGTCTTGAAGAAATTGCATCCAACGTTGTATACAAGTCGTTAAAATCATGTCAGCCGTTGGTAAGCACATTCCTTCTTCAAGCACTGATTGCATTGACGAGAAAATATCCCAATATTTGGGAGCTTGCCAATTCGAAAAAAGCGACTTCGTTTGCTACTCTCTGCAAATTTGTATCTCATGGTAGCCGAAAGTCTAGTATCTATTACTGGCCATCTTTATTGGCTCTTTTGACCGCCCTACCTGCAGATATCTCCCCTTATCACAATATTGAGCATCGTGATAAGCTTCTTTCTTGTATCTCGGACGGTGTCTCCAAAGAGCCCATAATGTCCAAACACGCAGCATGGGGTGCATATCTGACAGTAGTTGAGAAGTCTATTCTAAGTGGAGAAAACAAGAGCCATCATGCTATTATTGAAGAGGCTCTGACTGCTATGATAAACGAGCTAGTTATAGTTGATAAGCCAACCAGATTCTCTCCAGATCTAGTTCAAGTCATCAGCAAGAAACTGTCAAATTTCGTGTCACTAGACTGGAGCATTACATCGAAACCTCTTGACATGGCCATTGAAGAGATTTTAAAACGTAAAAGTCACGACTCATTGAAAAATCTCATTCTTGTTCTTAAAACTACCGCATTAGATCCATCTCACAAAGCTATATTCTCTGCATTCTTCTCCGACCACATTACTACACTTCTAGAAAGATTGAAATCTGGGTTAGACATCTTTGAGATCCATGTCATTCAGACCCTCTTATCTTCATTTGACAGTATATTGTTCCCTAATTCATCTTTATCATCTATTCTTCACACTTTCATTGCCGAAAGTCTATCAGCATTTATTGTTTCTGACGCTAATCAAGATTTAGTTGTCATTCTTCAGGTATATGCGAAGCATCGTGAAGATTTACCTAATGATAAAATATCTAAGCTTCAAGAAAGCGTGACGAATTCATTCACATCTATCATAAGATCGTCCTATGAGGATAAGAAATTAGCATACCTATCAACCCTCTTGAAGTCATACCCGTCATTACAGGGCCTCATAGTACCAATCGATTCCGTATCTCAGTACCTTCGATATCTATTATATAAGTCTGAGAATCCCGAAAATAATAATGTGTCCTCCCTACGGGAGTCTATTGTCAACGGGATATGTTCTCATGGCGTGTTTGTAAGCGAAGAGGCTGCAACCGATGCATTAAAATTCTTTGCTGTAACGGACTCTCCTCCAGATGAGAAGCAGTTATACGTTTTTGAAAATCTTCTTATACACGACAGCGACTACTTTTCCAATTTCATTTCCACTCCAAAGGGTAAAGAATTTGTTTCTTACCTATGGACTGTTGAACCGACCCCTGACGTTGAAAAGCTTCTCCACGCTATTGAAACTCCTTCAACTGGCAACTTTGACGTATTATGTGAAGGTATTTCGGAGGAGGTACAAAATAACCTGGAAATTGACAATATACAATTGTTGATAGAACGTGGCGAACGACTGTTTTCAAGTGTGGATTCTGGTGAACGAAACCACGCGTTTGAGAGGCTTCTATTTATTGATTCTGATGCTAATAATCAAAAGCTTGGAGAGATTTTTGCTCACAAAGTCAATTCTGATTTAGCCGTCGCAGATGCTTTAGATGGCGCTGTCTTACTGCTTGACAGCGGTGATAACACTAGTGAGAATCTAGATCCTGACTTACTCTATCAATTAGCGACTATTGCTATTTATTCAAAGGCTATGGTGTCTGGAAATTCAGAGCTCTTCTTTTTGCTTTCCTCTGCTAGTGTAGAAAAAGTTACCTTATTTATGGGTTACTGTTCGGAAATTGTCTCCTCATCAGTCTTTCTGGGTGATATCAATGTTTCAGATGTTGAGATAGGTTCTACTATCTTTCAATTTACGAACGATATGCTAGAATATACATCAACCCTTTTCAAAGACTATTCGGCAGCTCAATTTGTTCGCATTATTGAGTCTAACGAACCGTCATCCTTACAAGATAGGCTCATTTCTTCATTGTGGGTCTCTGCCAGTGTATGCGATACAAAGGGATATTTTTCCGCTCGTTTCTTGGCTACGATTCTCGATAGTATTCTGTCTCAAACGCCAGATGTAGAAGTAGAGCCGCTTGTAACGAAGTTACGCCCTCTGTTCAAAAATAATCAATTAGGAACAACTGTATTGCTTCATGGACTGCAGAAATATCTTCTTCAATTCCAAGCTTTAGGGAATCTCCGCAATCAGTTTGCTAGTGATTTGATTGGTTTATCTCCAGAGAAGCTGAATGAGGTTGGACTCAAGACATTGATCTATCTCAATATGCTTCTTGATGTGTCTCCTGGAGAAGTTACAAATGAATTGATACCACTGAACCGTCTCTTAATGTTTCTCCGCCCGCTTTTTGCGTGGCATAGTTCAGAGGGATTTGATGCCGGCTTTTTGAAACCAAGGGTGGAATTGACAAAATTGCTCAACAAAGTTGCCAGTCTCTATAATAAGCTACCTACAACTATTTGGGAATCGTTTATTGACGTTCTTGAACAGAATTTCATTTCGATGAGTGAGTCGCTTCCTCTGCGGTATTTCAATCTTCGATATTTGATAACGCTTCAAAAGCTTGTACCCACCTTAATAGATCTAGCAGACGTCTGGAGAGAGAAATCGGAAGGTATATATGAAGAACTTTTCGACATTTTGTATACTGCAGAACCAGGTGCCAATCAGCCAGAGGTCTTGGCTAATCTCCAGCTGCAAAAGGCAATGACATCAGTACCTTCTGCATCATTGGATTATGAGAAGCTTTATGGATTGCTATCAATTCCAAGTTCTGATATTCAGAGAACGGCATTTATTTTATTAAACAGGCATATTCCCTTGCTACAAGAATCTCGATCTATAGAATATGAGCTTCAGAAATCTAAAATCTCGAACGAAGATGATGAGAGTCATGGCAGTATTGCGCTATTTTCTAAGGAATTATTATCGGTAGTGAGTGATACATCTACAGTTGGAGAGACTAGTTCGTCTATGACTGGTTATCTATGGGCGTGGCAGCTCATTTATGATCATTTCCAGAATTCTTCCTATGACTTGAGAAGGGCATATATAGACCAACTTAAAAAGGATTCTAATAATGTGGTTGATGCTCTTTTAGACATTCTTTCCAGCTATATTCTGGATGGCTCCCTGAATAAGATCGCAGAAAAGAGTAATGAACTGGATGACGTCGACGCGTACGATGGCACAGTTGTAGAGGAAGTAGACGAAGAGGTATACTTATTACTATTTAGAACTTACTTTTTGGTCTTACAGTATACTGGCTCTCTGGCTAAAAGCTGGTTTCTAAGTGCCAAAAAGCGGAATGTTATTCTTGCAGTTGAGAAATTTACAGAAAGGTACGTGTCTCCAGTAATTATCAAGCGAGAACTGAATGAGGTCGAAGCTAGTTTGGAGTCAGCCAACAGCAGTATTAATGATGAGAGTATGAAAGCGAAAATTATTCGCTCAACCAACGAAGTGAAAGCATATTACACTACTGATGATCAAACAATGGAGATTGCAATCAAAATCCCCGTACTATACCCGCTGCGAGATTTACAAGTTGAAGGTATCAAGAGAATTGGAGTTCGAGAGAAGCAATGGAGGGCATGGCTGCTAGCATCGCAAGCAATTGGCACCGCACAAAATGGGTCCATTATCGATTCATTAGAATTATTCAAACGAAATGTTTCGATGCATTTTGAAGGCATTGATGAATGTGCTATTTGTTACTCTATTCTACATGAAGACCACTCTCTACCTAACAAGACGTGCACGACTTGTAAGAAAAAGTTTCATGCTGACTGTTTGTATAAATGGTTTAAGAGTGCCGGCTCGAGCAGTTGTCCACTTTGCAGAGCAACTTTTAGTTTCAGTCATGGTATAAATTAGTAGTAGTAATAAATATTCCTTATCATTATGAGTGTGAGTGTGTTTAACTGCTCGGAGGGACCCTGACAGCGGCAGATGCTGGAGCCAAATTTGAGCCTGGCAGCCTCACAATATAAGGCTCAGCTTGACTGCTTGTTGAAAAGAACCCCTACCCACCTTGAATTTTTCAGTTTCACGAAGTCAGTTCACCATACAAACCGAGCTAGCAATAAGTTCACCGAGTAATTCAAACATAAAGTCTTTCCTCTTCAGCTATGTTCAGGTCGGTTCGACAGTTCCAGTCGCTAGTTACTGGATCAAGCTGGACTAGTTGTACTCTGAATGCTGTTCGAAATTTCCACTCGTCATCAGAACTTCTTGTGAAACAAAAGTATCTCAAGAAGATTCGAAGAGTTCATAAGCATTTTGCCAGCCAAATGATGAAACCAAAGCCAGTATTTGTAGACCCTGTGCTTGGACGACCAGGCGTGGGTTTTCTAGAACGGATCAAAGCCAGCGTTTCGGAACCATTCACTCAAATTGAATCATTAGATGCACAAAACTCATCAAATCTACTATACGGAGCTGAACAAGCCGCTTTACAGAAGTCAGCCAGAGAGTCTCGAGAAGCCATTCTGTCTGAAGAAATGCATAAACGCAGCGTTGTTGAGCGTATCATTAGCATGGAAAATTCGTCGCCCGTCCAATCCAAGAAGTTAGCAGTCAGCTTTGCAGTTAAAGACTTTGCTCGATTCGAGGGCGATACAGGGTCTAGTGAAGTTCAAGCAGCAGTATGGACTATTCGCATTAATTACTTGGCCAATCATGTTAAGGAAAACAAACAAGATTTGAAAGGTCTTCGTCAGCTACAGCAGTTGGTTCACAATCGCCAAGGGATTTTGAAATACCTGAAACGAAAGGATCCAGAACGATATTTTTGGACCATTGAGAAGCTGGGATTATCAGATGCTGCTGTCACAGGAGAGTTCCATATGTCACGGAAATACTTCCATCAAATTCAATTCTTTGGTGACAAGACATTACCACTGAAGAAGACGAAGAAGGATACTAGAGAACAGCGTAAGCTCGATACAATGCGCAGGAAGGCACGTAAGTTCTTGTCTCAAAAGAAGTAATCCTGCTAAGGCAACAATCTCTGTACATAATAATAAAAGCAATTACTAGATTCATACTGTGGCATTATCTTTAATATACAAATACATATTTCAAGATTCTAAAAACCTCTTAACAGGACCGCCGACATGTTCTACATCGAGCAAAAACGTATCATGGCCAAACAGACTTATATCGTTTCCAAGCTCTAAATGCTGTATGAGGTGAGGGGTCCTGCTTGATTTACGTAGTACTTCGGCGATTTCCTTCTGCTGCCAAGCAGGGAACAGAATATCAGAAGCAACCCCTATAACGAGCGTGGGTAGATGAGACATTGATTTCATGCCGTAGGTAAGATCGTCCGTTCCAGTAGTATTGACTTCCTCTCGGGGTTGTTCTTCATAAGGAGTATCTGGCAAGCTGCATTGAGCGTTAGCTCCAGAGTCATTATTCAGTTCAGTGTCTGATGTTGCAGCAAGAGCTATTCGGGTGGATGTGGTTCTGTCAATATTCCCTTTACCCAGATCAAATAAGTCCATCGCTTTAGAAACATAAAGCAAGGAATTAGCATCGTATTCTAGACAGAACTTTTCGCCCTGGTGGTCTAGATATGTTTCAATGAGGAAATCGGGACATAATGCAGGACTTTTAGACGGGTCTGCTCTATCACGGCCAAACCGATTTTCCCATTCAGGCCCTGATCTATAGGTAATAGTAGCAATTTCTCTAGCTAACTTCATGCCGACGTGAGGAGGTATAGATTCATAATAAAAACCTCTTTTCCAGTTTGGATCGGCCATAAGAACTTGACGTTGAGTATGCCTTAGCGCAATCGAGCTTGGATGAGACCTCGCACACCCAGAAATTGACACCACTCTTTCTACCACATCAGGGAACTCACTTGCCAGTGCTAGAGATTGCATGCCGCCCATTGACGAACCTACGGATGCATATAATTTTGAGATTCCTAAATGTTCAGTTACTAGACGATGTTGAGCACGAGTCATATCATTAACACTTAAAATTGGGAATCTGGTGGCATATCTATTTCCATCAGCTGGATCAATAGATGAAGGGCCCGTTGATCCATAACACCCTCCAAGAACATTTGTACAAATGACAAAAAACTTATCAGTGTCGATGCTCAGTCCCGGGCCAATGAAGCTCTCCCACCAGCCTGGCTTTGTATTTTTAGCATGAGACTTTGCATGCGAAGAAGCTGACAGTCCCGTGTGAAGTAAAATTGCGTTTGATTTGTCGTGATTAAGAGTGCCCCACGTCTCATAAGCAATATCGAATTCCTTAAGAGTTCCACCGTAGTCCAGATCTAAACGTCTAGGGCTATGAAAAAGTTCATATCCAGAAACGACTTTTGAGTATGACGGTTCAGGGCCAAATTCCAGCGAGTTTGTTCTTTTTTCTAGTTTGTCCAAGCATGGGAAGGCCATTTGGGGATTCGACGAGGATGAGGGAGACGAAAAAGAAGACTCATTAACATTGCTTGTAGTGGAACTGAGTCTTTTCTGCCACAATGAAGAGCGACAGTAATTGCGGAATAGATTCGCCCGTGAAGTCAAGCATGGGTCTGATAATACTAAACGCCGTAATCCCATTCGCGAACCCATCTTGTCACCTGAAACCGCTGGTGGTAGATTTAGCAAGGTGACTTGATGTATGACAAATTCCATGCTCGAGTCGTGAACCGACTGCCTAAATGCACGGCTGATCGACAGGGTCCATCCACGAACCGCAACTTCGCCTAGTTCTGAACCGATGGTAATGTTTTTTTTTTTGCAATCATTAATAAATATTTATATATACATAGAATATAGACATGATCAGGGTCTTTGTAAATATGAAGAGGATTTCACAAATCTGAATATATCCACACATGCCGCCGGAGTGACTCCTTGAATACGTCTCGCTTGACCAAGAGTCTCGGGGCGGATCTTTTCTAGTAAAGACCGTGATTCATTCGAAAGCGACATCAGTTTCGAATAGTCCATGTCACGAGGGATTTCCAACTTCTCGTCTGCTTGAAGTGATCGGATCATTGACAATTCACGGCCAATATAAGGGTGGTATTTTGCGTCTATCTCGACTTGCTTGAGCACTTTAGCAGAAATATCAGCCAGTTCAGGGATAGCTCCAATCATATCTGAGCCTTCAAGTTCACGGACTCGTATAATTTCTAAACCACTGCGCTTATGTGGATCAGATCCCCATTGAAATGGTTTGGAGATCTTTTCAGACCATGCCCGATGTGTATAATTATGCGATGAAAGCAACTTCTTGCCATAGTCATATTGCTGTTTATCATTGACATAACGGTTCCATCGTTGTTCACTCACGACTCCAAGTGACCGGCCTATTTCAGTAAGACGAAGGTCTGCATTATCGGATCGAACAGTGAATCGAAACTCGGATCTGGAAGTAAACATACGATATGGCTCTTCTACACCCATAGTAACAAGATCGTCTATAAGCACGCCGATATAGCCTTGATTTCTCTTGATCATAAATGGCTCACGATTCAACGACGCTCTACCAGCGTTTATACCAGCAATGATCCCCTGAGAAGCGGCCTCTTCATAGCCGGTGGTACCATTAATCTGACCGGCAAGATATAATCCACTGATTCGCTTTGTCTCCAAACTAGGCCGTAGCTCTCTAGGATCGACATAGTCATATTCAACCCCGTATCCAGGCTGTAGCATATTTACATTTTCAAGGCCCTTTATCGATCGCAGCATTTCAAACTGTACATCGGGTGGCATGGATACACTGATACCATTGGGATATACTACGTTGCTATCTAGCCCTTCTGGTTCCAGCCATACTTGATGACTCTTTTTATCACTGAACTTAATAACCTTACTCTCTATCGAGGGACAATATCTGGGGCCCTTGACAGTTTCTCGGATATGCACAGACTTGTCAAGATTGTCGCGAAGAATATCATGGGTCTTTTCAGTAGTATGAGTTAAGTGACATACTCTTTGGTCGTCAACTAATGCAATAGAATCATTCATAAAGCTGAATGGAGTAGGAACCTCGTCTCCTGGCTGAACACGAAGTCCTGTATAGTCAATAGAAGAGTGTTCTAGCCGAGGAGGAGTGCCAGTTTTGAGGCGACCCATTTGGAAGCCTGCTGATTTGAGTGTCTTACTGAGACCAAAAGTAGCTTCTTCTCCAATACGGCCTGCTGGATAGACAGTTAATCCGATATGGATCTCGCCAGACAGGAAAGTACCAGTCGTAATGACGACCTTTGGAACCGACAAGATCTGGCCGTCCTCAAGAATAACACCACAGACAGTTGGAGTTTCCGGATTAGTCTCATAATCAATGATCACATCCTTTACGGATCCCTGAAGAATATGAAGATTTTCTCGATAACTTTCTAACTCTTTTTGCATCTCTCGTTGATATATTTTCCGATCTATTTGAGCACGAGGGCCCCAAACAGCAGGTCCTTTTGACTTGTTTAACGTTTGGAAGCAGATTCCTGCTTTATCGACTATTCTGGGCGATACTCCGTCCAAAGCGTCAATTTCTCTCATAAGAATTCCTTTACCGATGCCACCAAAACTTGGATTGCAAGAGCAAACGCCAATGTTTGAAAGTTTAGGTGTGACGAGAACGGTATTAGCTCCAGTTCTCGAAGCAGCTGCGCAAGCTTCTGAGCCAGCATGACCACCTCCGATAACTAGGACATCATGGGCCGGAGCGTTTTGAAGTTGCCTTTGTAAGGACGAGTCTAAGGATATTTTCCGCGAAAGAGATTTGGGCGAAAAAGACCGCGTGTGTCTGAACTCCAGCACTCTTTTCGAGTGGGTTATCAGGAACCCGCTCATGAATAGGTTGGTTATATTGGTTTATTAGGGAAGAACAGGAAGGTGTTTACGGAGAGTGAGAAGGAAATTAAATTTCGGTCTCCTAACCCTTGCGCATCACGTGATGCGTAAACGACTCTACAGCCGACCAGATAAACGGACATATACAGCGGATATCGAGCTGAATAAGTGGAGGGGTAGTAGATCAATCAGTCGTACGACAGGGGTAACAAAGCGCCAGGCAAAGATTATGTAAACCAGAGTACAATTGCTTGTAGACAAATGCCACTTTTAGCAGCAACTTTTGGCATTACTTTTGTTTATTATCTTCGCTGGCCCGTTTGTTGCTGTTGTATTTCCCCTCTTTCCATATCTATTCACATACTTGCATTGAAAACTCCATATTCATTCACACACTTTCATTGAATATTTCCTCAGAGATTAATGGAACATTGACCTTGCATTGAATGTGCAGAGAAGCAAACCTTAGCAGTAGCCAAGCCATATCGATCGGCGGAGATGCGTATTTCTTCGGAGCTCAAGATCAGGAGAAGCGGAAAGATGCGGAGCGAGGAACAATAGAAGAATGGAGTTTTTCGGTCGAAAAGCTGAATCTGACGGGAACATTAATAAGTATTGACAGCGATTGTAGATTATATGCTCTATGTTCACTGAGACATTGCCAACTCCAGTGCGTACGCCATTTCTTACACGAGGGTCCGATCTGCTCCTTTAAACTGTTCTCTTTGGCTGATTCCGAAGAACATTTTACCGCCGCACATGTGCTGCCTGAAGTAACCGACTGCGGAGTAGCTCTGAAATAACGATATATTTCGACCAAAACTATAAATAAAGGACATTTTCCGCGCTGAATTTCCATCTTTATCTAGCAATTGATATTATAAGGACTTGAGCATCCTTGTCCGATATTCCTAGCCGCCGTATCCACTTGACGTTCTTACTACTACTCCTACTTCCAATATGGCTCATGAATTGTATAAACTGGAGTCTAAATTAAAGAGACCGGCTCTTTACCATAGTGCCAGTGGTACAAGCACCCCAATCCCGTTACCTGACCAGTATAACCAACCGGCTCATAAGTATCCAGGCTTGGATACCGATCAATCGTCTACTGGAGTTATTTGGACTACCGAACAAGCTACTCTTAAAGGGTTCCAGCCAGATGACCCTAGTCATAGTTGGAGTAACTTGGGCCAAGGAGCCCCCGAGGTCGGTCATATTGATGGATGCGCTGAGAAGCCAACCTCAATCAACGTTGACGAGTCTACCAGAGAGTATGCCAGTACTGCGGGATTGAAAGGAATCCGAGAAGCAGTTGCGACTATGTATAACGAGCACTATCGTAAGGGTTATGAAAGTCAATATACGTATGAGAATGTCTGTATTGTCCCCGGAGGGCGAGCAGGACTGATTCGAATTGCTGCTATTCTGCGTGATTGCTATTTGTCGTTTTTCTTCCCCGACTACACTGCGTACTCTGAGATGTTGGCGCTTTTCAAGAACTTTGCTCCTATTCCCGTACCATTGGATGACGGTGATAACTACGAGGTCCATCTTGACATTATCAAGAATGAGTTGAATCGTGGTGTCACTGCTATGCTGACATCGAATCCTAGAAATCCCACTGGCCAAGCTATGAGAGGCAATGATTTGAGAAGACTGCAAGATATGTGTCGATCTCACTGTCTTCTGATCATGGACGAATTCTACTCGCGATACGATTATAACAGCAATTGCGATGTAAGTTTAAGGAGATGGAACAGAGTTGCTCAGCATATACTAACATAAGAGTAGGGATCCAGTGAGAGTGCGGCAGCGAATGTTATGGATGTGAACTCGGACCCAGTTTTGATCCTTGACGGGTTGACCAAGGCGTTCCGGCTGCCAGGATGGCGTATCTGTTGGATCTTAGGTCCAAAGGAGTATGTCAATGCTTTAGCATCTGCCGGATCGTATTTGGACGGTGGATCCAACGTTCCGTTCCAGAAGGCTGCAATTCCTATGCTGGAGCCGAACCTCGTCCGCAAGGAGATGGCGGCCTTACAAAAGCACTTCTGTATGAAGCGGGACTACTGTATTGGCCGTCTAGAAGCCATGGGGTTCCAGTTCAAAGTCAAGCCTAACTCGACCTTCTACATCTGGTTGGACCTGGTCCAACTTCCAGGTAAAATCAAGACCGCCCTGGGCTTTTTCCAAGAATGCCTCAACGAGAAAGTCATTGTAGTACCAGGAGTAAGTATCATCCGCTCGCGAAGCGAGACACAACGGGTCTGGGCAGCGCCCAGCGCCGGAGGCAGCGCCCAGCCGCCGGAGGCCAAACGGGGAGATGCCCCCCCCCGGAGGCTAGGCTGTGCCCAGATCGTTTTAGGGAGAGGAGAAGTGGCTAACATGTTTAGATTTTCTTTGATTTGAATCCTCTTGCTAGGAGAGAGTTGCACGATTCGCCTATGTTCCACTACGTGCGGATTTCGTATGGTCCGGATATGGAGGCGCTAAAGCGAGGCATGGACGGCATTCAGAGAGTGGTTGAGAAGTTCCAGAAGATGCCCGTTTCGAGTTTCTATGCGCCTCAGCGTTAGAGTTGAATGGCAAAGGAAAACCTAGAAATACATTAATATATATAAATAGATATAGTTAAACAGCCATATCATTAAGCCCGAGATCCTCATTCTGCTCGTTGGTCCTCTCGTAGTCTTCAATGACCATGTTTGGATCTTCGTCTGGCGCATAGACATTTTGAATGTATGAAGCCGCTAAGGGATCCTCCATGATAACTGTGAATTTGATTTGTCCGCTGATAGCGCCTTCAAGACGGGCAAGGAAGTTCTTCCATCTGTTTTCAGTTTCGGAGTCCATCGAATCAGACGTTTCAGTGAAAACTCTTTCTTTAAGCTCTTGATGAACTTGAGTCAGAAGACCCTCTAAAGTGGTGAACCGACCGCCAAGTGTACCGGGAGTGAGATCGAGGTCCAACTCGGGAATAACCAGACCACAGGTCTCTGATTTAAGAATATCTCTTGCCAAATCGTCGGCATCGTGGATTCTAAGAGCGATTCTTCGGCCCTTTTCAGGGACAGAACCTCCGGTTTTGACTTCATTGGATTTATATCCACAGCTATCACACACCGTACTCATGATAATGACGTCCTTGAAATGAGGGATGTTTACAATCTTCATATGAGTAGGGCATGCAGCATGACAAGCGGGACAGGTGGCATGGAATGTTTGTACTTCATTTGATAAGTTTTCAATCTCGGATTCTTGTTCCACCTTGTCCAGTGCTGAGGGGTTTCTATCTTTTTCAGCAGCAGCGGCGGCAGCAGCGTTTTGAGCCTCTGCTTTGGCATCAGCTTCGGCCTGAACCGCATCAGGAACAGCCATTCCTAGTTCTTTAGTTTGCTCGATAGAACGGAAATAGTCGACATGCGACCATTTATGAGCCGCCTCGCCGGGGATAAACTCGATCCACGAATTTCCTGCTGGATCATCAATGGTCACAGTTAATGGGAGGATATCTCCATTAATAGCCAATTGGACTCTATCAAGGAAAACTTGAATCTTGCTATAAGCATCAGGGTCGATATCTTTACGAGCAGGTTGATCAGAGGAAAGATCGGAATGAATTTGACTTAGAAGGCCTTCGATAGTTGTCAATTGACCACGCTTCGGAGGAATCTCAACATCCAACTCGGTGAATTTACAAGTACAGCTTTCGGATTTAACCACTTGACGATTCAGGTCAGCCTTTTCGGTGACTTGGAGAATATATTTAGCACCTTTTTCGGCAATAGCAGAAGCAGGTTGGATTTCGGAATTTTTGAGTCCACAATGACTACATTCAAATGACATGATAATGACCTCTCGGAAAAACGGAATCTTAGTAAGAAGAAGTTTAGTAACACCATTTTCATGACAATTCATACATAAACTATCAATTTCTTGAACGGGGTGGCCCTCTGCATCGGCGGCACCGGTGTTTCTTAGAGATTGTGAGTCGACTATTTCGGGGCCTTCATTATCTGGAATATCGTCGACATCTTGAGCAGCTTCACCTACAGTGGAGAACATATTTTCAGGCTCGTCAACCTTTAGTTTCTTAACAGCAGCAAGGTCGTCTTGTCTGGGAGACGTTGGAACATGTTTTTCAGAACCTTCCGACATTGTTAGTGTAGAGAGAATAATGAGAATGGAACAAGTGATGAAATCAACTAGATAGAGAGTATCATATATAGATAACGCTTGGAGAATAGTTGATGTTAGGGTTAACATATTTTTTTTATGAGAAGACTAAATTTGTCAGCAGCCGTGCGGTCGAGCATGGTGAAGAAGGAAGTATTACATTCTAGAAGATAAAGGATGAAAGGTAAAAAAGGACGAGGTTTGCAACAAGGGAAGTAACCTAGTAGTGAGTCGACAGCCAAGCTACAAATATTAAGTCTTAAGTGATATAAAGTTTCGATGTTTTTTATTCCCAGCCTGTATCTTTTGATGTGCAGTTAGTTATAGATTGAGTTCATCGACGGAGTAGGTGCTGTTTAGTTTAGTTGTGTAGCGATAGCGATAGCAAAAAGATGTTCCTGCCGTTCAGTTTGTGTGTACGAGTACATGAGTTTTTCTAGTATCTCTACTGTATTTCTGTAGTATCTCTGTAGTATCTATAATATCTATAGTATCTATAGTTGAAAGCGAAGCTTCGCTTTCAATTAAATTCCATTCGATCTACATGAGGCCCGTCCAAAGTACCTTTTAAATTCCATGTGGTAAAATTAGGGTTGTCTCTGAAATGCCTCCTACTTTACAACCGTTCCTAAAGGTTCTAACTCGTCTCTCATTCTCAACATTAATTACTGAAAATATCACAGTGATTATACCACACCACCACAACGGATAGCTGCTTATTCATCTATACAGTTACCTACCTAACGCAGTTCAGGTGCCATAGCCCGTTACAGACTATGGCGGACGACGAGAGAGCCTTACACGATTACTGACATAACGCAATTCAGGGTCCACAGCCCGTTACAGGCTATGACCCCCCAGCGGACGACGAAAGAACCTTCTCTCGCCGCCTATTTAATTACACGGTTACTGACTAAACGCAGTTCAGGGGCCACAGCCCGTTACAGGCTATGACCCCCCAGCGGACGACGAAAGAACCTTCTCTCGCCGCCTATTTAATTACATGATTTTTTATGTAACGCATTTCAGAGTACTTCATCAATAGCATTAGACGGAAACTCCCAGCGGGCACCGAAAGAACCTTCTCGCGATGCCTATTTAATCCCATTTCAGAGTGCTTCATCAATAAGAATCGACGGAAACTCGCAGCAGGCACCGAGAGAGCCTTCTCTCGGTACCTGTTTAATCCCATGTAGGAGCCACGTTTGTTTTACCAAAAGACCAAAATACCGATTTAGTTTGCCAATCTTGGCGCAGGATGGTGGATATAATGTTATCGGTAATGATGATGATACCACTGGTAATCGAAGAATCACAATATGAAACTGTGATAAAAAAAAAGATAAAGTAAAAAGTAAAAAGTAAGAAGAAGAGATGAGGAATGGGAATCATGGTAATATATAGATAGAGCGATAGAGGTTATGGGCTCGAAAACTAGGTTAGAGAAACTGTGATATAAAGATTATGGTAAAAAGATTATGGGAACGAGAATAAAAGGGCTACGAGATTGAAGAGCGGAGTGTGGCTTATATGATTATGGGTAGAATGGAAGAAAGATATGTGACAAAAGGATAGGAAAAGATGGGAAGAGGGAGGTAAACAAGAAGATAATAGGAGAATGATAGAATGAGAAGCTTCAGCATGGGTTTGTTTTAAAAAAAAATTAATAGCAGAAACATATTCAAGCCGTTGTATGCCCAGCGATACACGGGTCCAGCTTCGTAGGTCAAAATCATGTCGATTTACACGGTCTGACTGGATGCATGCACCTTGACCCTGCGTTATGCCGTCTATCCAAATAGGGATTATCAGGGGCCCGAGACGCAGCATTATGGCATTACCAATACCTGTGGGATAGGACCTTTTAAACCTATTACGGTAGATGTTTGTGTATATTGTATAATCATTATTGTCTATGACGACGACTAGTGTTGGAATATTACGAATTGAACTGGATAAGACTTTTGAACAAGGATCTTCCTAACGCAGTTCAGGGGCCATAGTCCGTTACAGACTATGACCCCCCAGCGGACGACGAGAGAGCCTTCTCTCGCCGCCTATTTAATTACACGATTACTGACATAACGCAGTTCAGGGTCCACAGCCCATTACAGGCTATGACCCCCCAGCGGACGACGAGAGAGCCTTCTCTCGCCGCCTATTTAATTACACGATTACTGACATAACGCAGTTCAGGGTCCACAGCCCGTTACAGGCTATGACCCCCCAGCGGACGACGAAAGAACCTTCTCTCGCCGCCTATTTAATTACACGGTTACTGACTAAACGCAGTTCAGGGGCCACAGCCCGTTACAGGCTATGACCCCCCAGCGGACGACGAAAGAACCTTCTCTCGCCGCCTATTTAATTACATGATTTTTT
>JAKTRT010000069.1:0-62596 GCA_030579895.1 Sugiyamaella grinbergsii | reverse complement strand
GTAGCAGTAGCAGTAGCAGTAGCAGTAGCAGTAGCAGTAGCAGTAGCAGTAGCAGTAGCAGTAGCAGTAGCAGTAGCAGTAGCAGTAGCAGTAGCAGCCGTAGTAGTACCCTTTTAGACTCGTCGCTTTCTGCTCCCTTCTTATTCAGTCTCACCTTCCTTATACCCCATTCCACGCCTTGTTCACCTCCTCTTTCTCCACCTTCTCCACCTTCTCCACCATCTCCTCCTTCTCCTCCTTCTGCCATCCGCTGCTATCCTGCCTGCACATTCCCTCTTCGTCAGTTTCCCGACTGGTAGCCCTCTGTCCATAGCCAGGCCTCCGATAGTTTAAGCGTACAGATATTAATTCTAAGGTTAGGACAGCGGTACTGAAACGGTTAGAGGGCGAACCGCGAGTTATGTGAGCGGGAATAGGCAGGCTTGGGCCCGCTGGTACTATCAGGGAGGGCTACGGAAACGACAGGCTGCTGCACAGGATATTATATGGTTAGTTTGTGCGGCCAGTGAGTAATTAGCTGGTTAAGATTAAGTTTGGAAATAAGCGCAGTAACGATAGCGCGATACGGGCCGAACACAATACGCAGCAAAGACATTAATTTTGTCAGGTATCGGACGACAAGGCCGCCAGGCCAAACACGGCACGTAGCGACCGTCGCGCACTCTCCACTCACCCAACAGTCTCCGCGAAGCGGAGCAAACGGGTCTGGGCAGAGCCCAGCCGCCGGAGGCATCGCACCACCACCGCCAAAGGGGGCCGCCCAGCGCTGGCCCACAGGCTGAAAAATGAATAGTGTGGATATAACGGTTGAGTGCGGGTGCATATCCGCGCATGCGTGAGTGTAGGATTTGGGATTCTGGCGACGCTGCAAGAGCGCCGGTCAGTACATTTTATCTGCTTACTAGTGTCAGAAGGCCTTGTGGATTGTTATTCTTTTTTGTCATTGTGATTGATTTTTGGCATTCACAGGGACAGTACAAGAGTAGCAGTAGCGTTTGCGAGGTCTATAAAAGAGATCCGGCACTAGCAATAGAGACGGTGTGGAATTAAGCTTGGATTCGGATCGGGGTTCCTTCTGTTCCTTCTGTTCCTTCATTGTCTCTCATACACGAGGAGAGACGGCCGAATGATATATAGGCAGGCAGCGACGGATTTGAAAGAAGCTGTGAAACCTAGGTGTCGTAGGACTTTTTTTTTTTTTTGACTGAGGGTCTTGTTATATTATAACTCTTTTTTGTTTTTCGTTTAGAGTTGGCAGTGGTTCATTTTATTTCTATAGTAAGTTTCAGGTGGATAAAAGGGTCGGTGTCAGGAAGTGAAATGAAGAGACGGAAAGAAACGGTAGAGGGAGAGCAAGGGGATATAAGAGATTGGATCGCTGATACAGAAGAAGATAAAAACACTAGTAGACCAGAACGGATATCTAACTTTGGAGTAGTAAACCGTTACACACAGCAAAGACACATATTTCAGTTGTCGGTCTAGAAATGTCGGTCAATCTATCTCAAGCGGTTCTTCAACCGTACAAGACAAGTTCCGGCCCTGTTCCGTCGGCAGTGTATGTGAAATTGACCCCCGAGGCGCTACAAGCGATAGCCGACAGCGATGGCCAGGGCATCAAGTTCCAGTTTGGACAGATATGGGTGAGTAACACGAGCAATGGGAGAGTGCGGTTGTGATATTCAGTTGGACTGGGGTTATAGAGTGGATAGACGAGTATGAACATAGCGGCTGGCAGCCGAGGACTAGAGAGGTTGCTAGGTTATAAAACATAATCTATTGAGACAAGTACAAGGGTGCCACTAGTTCTACGGGCCAGTTATTACTCCACCGCTACTTCTACTACTTCTACTACTTCTACTACTACCCCCTGGCGGCAGTATCATCATCACCTCATCTCTGTCGACATGGGGGTCTGTTATAAGAATATCAGTAATTTCGATGGCGCTGATCCATGCAACTGGCGTGTAGCACGCTTGGTGACCGCCCGCCCGACCGCCAATGCATGATTCCGGCGTCGCGACAGCAGGTGCCATAGCAGGAGGTGGTGGATAGAGACAGCCCGCCCCGACCAACCAAACCCCCCCAGCAGCTCGCGAAGCGAGCACAACGGGTCCGGGCAGCGCCCGGCCGCCGGAGGCAGACCATAGCTAACGTCTCGTTCATAGGAGTTAAAAGTAGGAAACAAGTCGTACGGGGCTACCAACATCCCGGAAGCCTCGCATGTGGATTTGTTCAGGAAGCACAAAGGCGCCAATGGCTCTGGGACGGTGGTCAATTACCAGCATGTGGGCAAGGTGACGCACCGGGTGACTATACGGAGGTCCATAGACGATACGGCGGCATCGTCGAAGCTACGGAGCCAGAACGACGTTTTGCTGAAAGAAAAGGAGTCACATCGAGCGATTCTTCTGAACGGTGTTTCCGAGAGCAAGTCCATTAAACGGCCGAGCTCGGCCGCCGGCGGTGTAAGACGACCGGTGGGATCAGGCAGTCCGGCGTTGGCAGGGACGTCTGCTGCGAGGGCCGTGTCCGCGTCGAATGGCGTCAATAAACCGTCGTCCGAGTCGCGAAGCCTTCCAGGTTCGCCATTATCGCTGGGCATGTCGGGAGGTGGCTCGCCGTCGCCCAATCTTTCTGCATATACGGCGTCTCCAACGTCGGCGTCATCGTCTTCTACTTCATTATCATCATCATCATCATCTGCATCTGCATCTTCTTCTGCCAGTAAGTCGTTGGCCAACATGACGACGTCGAAGAAGCCCCTTTCTTCGCAGTCTCTAATGTCTGGAACAATGAGAGTGTTACATTTATTGGCGTTGGGCGCCAACACGGTTGCGTCCATAGCATCACGAACCCATCTGCCAGCCCCAGAGGTCCAGAGTATCTTAAATGAGCACGGCAAGGAGGTCGCCAGTGGTGGTGCCGATGTACAATATATCTTGGCAGACAATCGCTACAAAGATTTGCGAGTATGGGAGTGGAAGCATTACAGTAGTAACGAGAGAACCAAAGTGATTCACGATTGTGTTTGTGCTTTTGATAGGCTCAACTATCCGCCTGATCATTTTTCTAGAAGAAACGTGATTGATCCGAAGTTAAGGCTACCTAGTAGTGGTACTAGTAGTTCTAGCACCGCAGCTGCTGTTACTAGTACTATTGCTACTAGTGCCAGTAGTAATGGTGGTGATCCAGATAAGAAACCCGTTTCTTCTGCAACCGTCACTAAACGAATGGTTGGTGCTATTCTGAAAAGTAGCACTAAAGGAACGAAAAAGCTCTCATCAGGCGCCAGCACCCCTCGGGTCGGCACGTCGTCACCTTCTCCTACTCGTAATGGCAGCCTCGTGGCTTCTTCTTCTTCTTCTTCTTCTTCTTCTTCTTCTTCTTCGTCGTCTGCGAACAAAAAAATCAAGTCTGCCGAATATGTCCTGGACTCTGATGAAGAGGCTGCCGCGGATTACGAAATGGTCTCAACCACTTCTGCCTTGAATGGATCGCACAACACTCCTCGTTCTGGGACACCGGTAGCTAAAGTAACGACACCTCGGCCGACTGCTTCTCCAGCTATGAATACCAACGGTACGAGTAGTAGTAATACCACTGGCGCACATGTTAAACGAAAAGCTGCTGCCTCTGGTATGTCTACCTTGTCATCGAATGGTGAAGCCAAGGTCCGTAAGGTTGTCCGGACCTCGACGCCAACTTCTTCGAGACTGCAGCATGCCTCGTCAGAAGGCGATATGTTCGAGCTAGCCCGCAAGTTCAAAGACACATATTCTGAGTATGCAAAGTTGTATTCAGTATTATCTGCCCGGGGAAAGCGCACAAAATCCGAGATCCAGCGCCTCTTGTCTATGCATCGTGACCTAGAGGCCTGGAAGCAAGTTCTATGGGCCAGTTCTCCAAAGTTGAAAAAAGCTTCCACGTGAAAATAAAATTAACTATGAGAAAAAAAAATCTCTTTACCTAAAGTTGTAGTTTGTTTTGTTGTTTTTCTATTATATATTTCTTTACATTCTTTTGCATTTCTGTTGATATATAAAATATTATACATTGTCACTTAGTTTACCAGTATGAAGCATATAAAAGATGGCCATTTTTTATTATCAATTATAGACGGTGGCCTGGGACAAGGGCAAAAATTAATACAAAACAAGCAGTAACAATAGCTAGCACACATAACACATAAAGAGACCGTTTTATAAGAAGTTGACGTACATAGGGTTCTTTGATACGTGTAACTGACCGGGACGACGCCTCGCTATACCCAACAAGTGCCATTATTGGGTCCAGGTTGTATAGAGACGAAAAGATCCCGTACGCACCAATAGCAAAAGGTATTATAAGCCACAATCGAGTCACTTTGGGTGACCAATCAAGCAGGATAAGAATGAAAGCTACCCAGAACGCAGCAAACAGTGCTACGAGTCCGATGACAAGCCGGATAAGCGATCCGGTCGGCGTAAGGTTACCAAGAGCACGCGAAGCCAAGAAACTGGGAAACGCTTCTCTTTCCATAGCTTGGAATGCATATTCTCGAGCCTCGTCGTATACCTCCGGGTCGTCTCTGCCTTCGACTTCAATAGCATGTTTTGCTGCCTTGAGAATCCGTCCAGGCATTACGATTTCCTTTTCAGCACCAGGCATGAAATAAGTGACAAGAATGCGATGAGACGACTGGCGGATGTCCTGACGGGTCACGTAGTTTGTTCCATCGGTGATATCACCGGCTCTTCTGGGGAAGAGTCTTTCGATGGTTTCAGCAGCTGACATACCTGAACCTGAACCGTTTCCAGTATTTGGCATAGGCAGAGTGGGAGTAGGAGCGTTTGTTACATTGGCACTGAATCCTTGCTGTGGTTGCTGTTGATTAGGTCGGTAGTGGGAATGGCGAGATGCAGAGGTGGGAGAATTCGCTTGTAGTGGGTTATACCTGGCAGACGAGGTGGTGGATATTCGTGAATTTCGAAATGGATTATTGGATTGCCGGTTGCGATTCGACGCCCCACCAGGAGGAGCATTTGCAGTGACTGGTGATGAAGAGTTATTTGTAAACGAATAGAATGATTCATGATCGTATGGGTCATCGGGGACGCCTCTAAACCCAGACGATGGGCCAGGCGCTATGGGCTCGCTCTCCTGGTATTTTTCATGCTGTTCGTTGTATTCGAATTCATCGTCGCTCATGTCATTATTATCGTTTTGGGGCTGCGATTTGGTGATGACATTCCCACTAGGCGTTCTTCTAGTGGTGGTATTGCTAGAACCAGCAGCAGCATTGGCATTGACTCGAGAAATGAAGTTATCAGTACGGGACGCAGGGGCATGCATATCAGCTATCCCTTGTTCCTTTGAGTTCATGGCATCGAGTAGTGCTGATAATCGATATAAAGTGCCGTTATTCGCCGGGTCTTCGCCTCTTAGAAATGCTGACAGGCGATGCGAATCTGTATCATCAAGACCGCCTTCTTGGATTAGAGTATCCAGTAGGACCGACGAGGCTCTACTGGAGCCATCGATTTCGGAACTTGCCAGAATGCTCTGGCGCAGTCCACGCACATAGTGACGACAGAGCGAAAGATGATGGATGACATCGAGCCAAAAGTCGAGATAATCCACCCCTCGGTATTGTTCGCGCATGAACACATAAAACGACCATAGGTCTACAGGGGACTGGGTTCTTTTGTTGAGAACCTCGAATAGCGTAGGGAGTCTATCCCTAGGTTTAGCAGTGAATCCGGCCATGTCATGCAATGGTTAGTAGACAAGACGAAATGATGTGTGAACCTCGAGGTTTTCGAAAAATAAAGAGTTATTCAAAACCGCACCGCCCACTAGTACTTTGTTTCTGTTGACTTGATAGGGGGTTCTATCTCTTCAATGGTGGATGACCTTTTTTTTTTTTTTTTGGGTGTGACCACCGCGACTCCTGAATATCTTTTTTTTTCTCCTTATCTGCAAACCGCTCACAGACTGTGTATAAATAGTGCCTATTTCTGAAGCAACGTTCTTTACTCGCTATCGTCCGTCACAACTGGTCAGCTCGCTCGCTCAGATAAATCCACAACGAACCCCGGCTCTTGTGTGTCTGTCGAATACTTGTATATCCCAGGGTGAGCTTATCCTTCCTTCAGCCTGCGACAACCAGGGTCGCACCTCCCTGTTCACGCAACCAGTCTGTCTGGCATTTTTCCACCGTGGGTTCGGGTATTCCCCCTATACAGGAGAACATCAACAAAAAATAAATCCTCTCGACCGCCAACTATACCGTGCGGCTTTGATGTACGTTCGTTTCAGGTTTTCAGCGACAGCGTTCGACCAAGCCTCCGGCGGCTGGGCGCTGCCCAGACCCGTGGATCTCGCTGCGCGAGATTCGCTAGGAGCTATGAGCCATCTCGCGCAGCGAGATCCACGGGTCTGGGCAGCGCCCAGCCGCCGGAGGCATGCCCGGGTCCAACGCTGTGGCTGCCTCGACACTTTTATCTTGCATCCGCTGTTCGTTGGGAGTGTCGATCTATCTTTTGAAAGTAGTTGTAGCCAGATCGGTTATGAGGTTGGTAATGGACGGAGTTCTTGTTTGGGCCCGTTTAGTCGTCCGAGAATGGTGTATCTGCTTTATCTGGGTTGTAAGTTAGAGATAGATAGGCAGAGAGCGTGCACTCGTGGTATACCCAGTCGTACTACATTATCAGCCAATATATACCCAAAGTAGATAGCATATAACAATATATACTAGCATACATCATGGATCTCTTTCTTATACTCAATTCAATTAAATTATATCTCGGGCTCTGTACTGGTACTGCTGCTACACTGCTACACCACTACTAGTAATAGTAGTACTACTGCTACAACTACTACTTCTGCTACTACTGCTACAACTACTACTACTACTACTACTACTACTACTACCACCTAATATCACTCCACTCTCCATATCCATACCTCTCTTCAGTCCTTCCACCAACCACCCCAGTTCTTCGCCCTGCATTGTCAATTCACTCGCTCATCACCTTAACCAGAATATTACCAATCTGATGTCTAATATTTATATTGGCACTCTTACATTACATCCCACGTACAGCATACACTTGAGTTGCCGTTTAAACCACTTCACCCCATGAAATGTATACCCCTTCCTTTCGAGTCTCCTGTGTCTGGCCGTTGGACTTTACCTGCCCGTAACTCGATCCGCTCGTTACCTCTATTGCCATATGCTCCGTCATCTCCTGAACAACGGTCGGCTACTTATTGTCGTGGACCGCCTATGCGTGCTTGAAGCACATCGGCGGCCGCACCCGAGATCTCCAAACGCTACTCTTATTCGCTTGACGCGTAATTTAAGATCCAAGCAATTACATGACGATTGCTTTATGGCTTACTATCCCGAATACCGGCTTTGTCTAGTCTAAACAATCGTCAAGGCATACTTTGGCGTGAACGCGTTGCACTACGCCAGGCAACAGTCCTCCAGGAGTTGTGTAGTACGGCATCATCACGCCATGCCTAAGTACTGTACCAGACTCTCCTCCTTCAGACCTTCATATTGGCAGTTGTCACCTCTCCATCATCAAATTGCTATAGACCTATAATGTATTATTACCTCTACAATTGTCACTGCTATACAATTACCGAACCCATTCAAACTATACCGTCGGTAACGTTAATAAGTACAGTAGCGTAGCAGCTTTATAGCGTAGCAGCTTTATAACGTAGCTGCATATAGCATAGCAGCTTTATAGCATAGCAGCTTTATAGCATAGCAGCTTTATAGCGTAGCAGCCTTATAGCGTAGCAGCCTTATAACCAAGTACCCGGACAACGGTAATAAGTACCTGAATTATTATTATCACCATCACTACCCAATCCTTAACCTACACACCGACTTATATTAATACGCATTTATTATTACCTCTTTCTCATTAAAGTTCATTCTCATGTAGAACCCTGCACCAAGACCAGGAGATCACATTCCGCCATTTCCTGATCCCGATGTATGCTTGGTTTAAACATGGTAGTGATTCAATTAGAGTGATCTATCGTACGGATAGACAGGTGGACACACGCGTACAATGAGAGTATATCCGACAATCTGTGTATAGGCGGTGGACAAGAAGAGTTAATTGAGTTTGCTGATGAAAATGTCGTTGGGCTGTCTAGGTACTTTGGTTTGACGAGCCGGCCGACCAAATAGTGTTTTCCGACCTTTCCCTACTTTGTGCTCTTTTCAGACTTTTCCCACTCTACCGGCTCTTCCCTACTGTGTGCTCTTCCTTCCACTGTTGCAACGCGATCTCTCCGCCCGGATCCACCGCCAAATCTCCCCACTACCACCCGCCTCTCGCTTTTCGCCCTCCCGTCTCCACCTCCACCTCCACCTCCACGTCCTCCTCTCCGCTGGCTTCACGCGATTTGCACGTAAAAACCACGACTCTGCCGCGCCTCGCGTTGTTGCTTTTCAAGATTACCCCTGTTGAAAAAGCAATTGCGCATATCAATTGCATAACCACCGTGAAAAGTGCCAATTATCGGCAAACAAAGCGAAGGGGTACGAAATTATCTGCTGAGACGGTATATATTGCCGGATGGCTGCTGTGGATTTCATTTCAGAGAAGAAGGTGTAATTTTTTCCAATTTTTTTTTTGTTTCTTTCTATTGATAAATCCTCGATAGAGATCCAGATTCTCTCCTGTTCACTCTTTTTATTACCGTCCATCGCTTTCTATTCCTATTAACCTCATATCAAGGTCCTTTGTCAAGCCTTGATAATATACGCGACACGGACCAATATCTAAAAGTGACAATCCACGACTCTAGCAGTTCCTGTGGTTTCGACCCGTATTCCATATCACATCCATTCATTTAGTCCTGGAGCTTATATACGCGAGTTGGTATCACGTAAGTTAAATAAATGGATGACCCGAGCTGGTTCATCAACTAACCATATATATAGCCTACGATCATTTTATCTAAACCCTTTTGAAAAATGTCGCTCGCTACCGTCCCAATCACCCCTCTACACACCAAGCAGCAAATCCCCCAGCCTTATGAACTGCTTCAAAATGACCCGTTCACGAGTCGACCGATGAATGCTACTGGCCAGGACCCTACTCAATATACCAAGAAAAGACCTTTAAATGATATGGACAGTCATAACAAAAATAACAAGACTGCTACCATGGCTGGACTGTTGCCATCTGCTTTTGAATTAACTCCTCCAGATTCAGAAAGAAAGCCTTCAACGCCTACCAACCAGGCCAGCTCACATAATACCCATCTCCAACAACAGCCTCCTCCTCCTCCGACGTATTCACAGTTCTCTATCATTCCTCCTAATCATCTGCGAATCAAACATGAACAGTTTGCTCCTATGTCTCAAGGTCAAAACCATAGTCATGTTTTCAGCCAAGAGAATACAAACGACGCGGTTATTGCTGCCAATGTAGCCCACTCCCACAATGAACATAGAGAAGTACTTTCGGATATCCCTGCTCCAAATCAACTGCCTCGCCATGTTCTTACTCCTCACCAACAAAGATTCATGTTTAGTAGTGACAACGGCATTGTCGGTGAAGTTGATGATGATCACGGTAGCACCGGTGGTGCTATGAACATGACCTCCGCAGGAGCGTTTACCACCCCTTTGAACATCCGTGGCGCTCCAATTACCAACGTAGCGGCGTACACAGGATATCTGTCCCGTCAAAAGAAAGAGTGTGGTGATGATGCCAACAGCACTGTGTGGAGTCAGGACGTCGAAGAAGCTTTTATGGAGGCGCTGCGTAGAATCCCCCGGGTCGGACGACGCAAGATCACCGTCCAAGGCAGGCCCTGTGGTAGAAACGAACTGATTGCTGATTATATTTTCCAAAAAACCGGCAAAGTTCGTACTAGAAAACAGGTGTCTAGTCATATTCAAGTCCTCAAGCACCTATTGCGAGATGACGCTGAATTCATGGCCCTGGTGGCTGATAGCCCCTCTAAAGACGGATCCAGTGGAATGGTACCTATTGTATCGCCAATTTTCTCTAAAAACTCGGCTGGTTCCAAGGAGCAAGAGAATGTAACTGGTCCCAGAGCAGACATGTTTATGATGTCACCTAATAAGAGAGTCAAATTGAATCATCTCCCTAGCTCTCCCTATAGATTTCCTCATGGGACTCCCATGAGAGCTGCTTCTACCATTGGCATTCCAATGAGTTTTGTAAACTCCAGCAACAGCTCCGGTTCTGCCAGTAATTCGCCTCCCTCATCTAATCCGTTTCCAGATGGAGTATCTCCGCTTAATTTTTGCATGTGGAAACAAGTTGACGGCCAACTAGACAGAGTATACACGCAATTAATCCGTCCTCAATTTGAAACTCCCATCAAACCAAAAGCATTTGAACACATATCTGGTCGGTTCGCTCCAATTGCTCAGTTACTCGGTTCGCCTTCGTTCAAACGTAGTAATGTGCCACTTATTTATGGTAAAGTGATGTTAAATATTTCTGAAGATTCTGCTGGACTGAGTGTTGGACAATTTAAAGCCGATGTACAATTTGTTGTGAATACCCCATCCAACAATCTTCCATCCTCTCATTTATTGTCCCCTCCTTCTAATGGTGCTACATCATCTCCTGGTGGCGGTGCAGGTGGGAATCGCAAGAGCCGCTATCATTCTTGGGAATGTATCACCAACATTACCTCGATGGGACGCGATCTTCTTGAACTGAAAGATAATGTGCCATTTGCTGAGAACTTGGCACAACGAACTGAACGCTTGTTTATCCCATTCACTCCTGATTTCTGGATGCCATTTATCAATGGATTTAATGAGAATGGGAAATCCGATGTGAAGAGAAACCCGCAAGCAGCCATTGCTGCCATTACCGTGACTCAGAAGTTGATTTGTAAACGAGAAGATTCTTCTGAATTATGTGCCGTCATTGTTTACGAGTTTGAGAAAGCTACTGACAATTTTTCTGCTCGTACTGTCTTTCGAAGATTAACGACTGCGCCTCAACGACAATCGCAATCATCAGAAGAAGATCAACAACAGCGTCAGCAACACCAACAACAACAGCAACAGCATTCATTCGTGCAATTATCGAGTACTGGATCACCCCAACCACCACAGACCCTTCAACAGCCACCTCGTTCTAGATCGGTAGCTTTGTTTGATTCTCCTTTGGCGCACCGCGGCACTCAAAATGCTGGTATTCCATTATCAAGGCAACAAAGTAGCCCCGGTAATAATGCCTCCAATTATGACATGGGTAATATCGAGCTGTACGGTCAGCCCCCTCAGTCGGCTCCAATGACTAGATCTTTCTCAGTTGCAGCTATTCATCCCCAATCATTATCCTATCCCATTTCAACTGTTGCCCCAGTGGCTATTGCCCCTCACAGTGGAGAGTCTTCATTACTTGAAGATACCAGTTACGATTCGTCATCATATCCAGCTGTTGATAGCGAGAGCATGGTCCGTTCTATGACTGCTTTTGTAGAATCCACTGCTCCTAGTTGGACATCTGATAATGATTTAATTTTCGGCAACGAGTGGTATCCTCCGCACACCGGGGATATAAATAACACGCCATTACGTGGAGCAGGGCGACTACCTAGTGGTCTTCTTGATAGCCCATCGTCAGTTATGATGACAAGGAGTCAGACCGACGTTGGCCGATCGTACTAATTTTTTTTTTTTTTTTATTTTATACTTTGACGAATTTAATGAACACCAAATTTGTATTTCTATTTACATATATATACAGTAATAAAAAAGGGACCCCCAAAAATTTTTTTTTCCTACTAATGATAATGTTATTATAACATCTGTCTGACATTGATGTTGATTCGCTTGTTGGATATCCACGGCCTATATAAATCATAATCCAAGTGGGGAGGTTCGTAATCGGCAAGAAATGATGGGCATGAATCAGCCCACACTCTACCTACTCCATGAAATGCAAACCTAGATTCTTCCCCCATGACAATAACGTCGCCACTTTTAAGTAAGATGGGAAGCGGGTCGGAATCACGAGTTTTAGCTACGTAAAATATACAATCGCATCCGAGGGAGATTGACACTAGATCTGCTTTTGCTAATTCCGCTACATCTTGATGAGGCGACAGAATGTCACCAGGAGAATAGAAATTAACAATGGCGGCCTCGGAGTTGATATCAAAGATTGATCCCAACAGGTGTCTTAACCGATTCGGGAACAATGGGAACCCGTCGGTACCGGGGATCATTGATGGATACTGTTTTGTAGTCCAGTTATATTGACCTCCTAAAGTCACCCATCGCAGCTTCTTGGACCGTAAAGTTGGCATGTCCAGAAAAGGTTTTCTTGGCAGCCTATGAGGAATTTGGACATTGTCATTGCCGAATATATCAAGGGGCCTAGGAAGACGATAATGAAGGTCCAAATTATTTAGATGCTGTTTTGGAGGCAGATACTCGGTTATAGTATCATGGACCAATTGTCGCTGGACTTGATGTGTGAGCAGTCCAGATATAATTTTCAAGCCAGGAAGTTGTTGGATTTGAATAACATTATAAGAACCATTACCGATGTCGGAGCCTGACGGGCATTTGACAAACTCCTTCAAGGCACTGGACCATTCCTCCGATATCGGGCGACAATCGAGGACGGTGGTATACCCCCCACAGTATGTATGGGGATTATCAGGGTCTAGAATATTGGCATATGAATTGATTTCCGCTCGATGCAGGTACCTATGAAGTTTGTAATATGGTTTAAAGGGGTCTACAGGGAGAGTAGAAGGAGAGGGAGAAGGAGAAGGAGAGGGAGAGGGAGAGGGAGAGGGAGAGGGCGAGGGAGAGGGCGAGGGAGAGGGCGAATGGGAGACGGAAGGGGAGACGGAAGAGGCAAGGGATGGGGTGACGGACACGGAAGTGGTAGAGTTACGAGAATGTAGGTGACTGTCCATCAAGTGGGTTTTGATGATTGGCTAGCAGACGGTCCTTGGGTATGACTACTACAAGTGAAGAATGGACCTGATTAATGAGAGAAACAATTTTCCGAGGCTTTGATGCGGCTTAGTTGGCGGGTGGAGGCCGGTGTCCAGTTTGGTCGGAAACCTTGCTCACCCTCTCCTCTCACTTCCTGACCAAGCTATTAATATAATATGTCTGGCGAAAAAAAGCTTACTTCATCTGACATAACAATAAAAAATCGATTGCATTGCAGAAAAGAGGCCGATCGTGATGATGAGACCTGAAAATCTCTAGATAAAAATAGACAAGATTTACTACGGCGGTTTGCGCCGTACAAGGCACTATAGCAATAAAGGCATGGTAGAGCAAGGGTTTGCTGCGAACTGGTAGATCGCGATGCCGCAAAAGTGCTTAAAAGCGGGCCAGTCTAAAAGCCAAGATCTACTTTTTGCTTGGGAATGCGCCGTTAGTATTTTGGGATGGCACTTTCGATGGTAGTGGTAACGAGCCACGAGCGAGGATTGGGCCGTGCCAAGAAGAACGTGGTTAACCCGACTGGACCGGGGTAAAGACTAGAAGGAGAATTCTCTCGTTTGGGCCAAAGAAAGAAACAGTCAAGATGGCTGGCCTGTCTTGATCCTGTCTTGATGTGAAAAAACGATATAAGCATATAACTGGAGGTGAGTAATTCCGGTCGGGCCTCCGCTGAGGCACTCCACAATCCTGTCATAGTTGCTTTATGACGAAACCGTGGTGGTGGATGCTTGGGTCGGTCAGAGATGTTTGTGGTATTTCGGGTCGTCGTCTGTCTCGGAAGTGCGTCGGGGTATGCTGGTTATAGAACCGAGATGTACTTGGCAATGAATGGTAACTTTTGTTATGATCGGATATATCAGAATTGATCCACGAGACGGAAAGAGAGTGAGAGGGAGAGGGATAAAAGGAGTTGGGAGAAGAGTTGAGAGAGGAGAGGCATAGGGCGCTGGGACATGGAGAGGCATCGGGCGCTGGGACATGGAGAGGCATCGGGCGCTGGGACATGGAGAGGCATAGGGCGCTGGGACATGGAGAGAGCGGTAGAGCAGAGGGAGTTAGGAGTTGGGAGTTGGGAGAAACGAGAGTCACAGAAGAGATATCTAATTCATCGTTGGTACGACAGATACCGCTACTAGTAACCCTCTCCTCTCTCTCTCCCTCTCCTCTCTCTCTCCCTCTCCTCTCTCTCTCCCTCTCCTCTCTCTCTCCCTCTCCTCTCTCTCTCCCTCTCCCTCCCTCTCCCTCTCCTCTCTCTCTCCCTCTCCTTTCTCTCTCCCTCTCCTCTCTCTCTCCCTCTCCTCTCTCTCTCCCTCTCCTCTCTCTCTCCATCTCCTCTCTCTCTCCCTCTCCTCTCTCTCTCCCTCTCCTCTCTCTCTCCCTCTCCTCTCTCTCCCTCTCCCTCTCTCTCCCTCTCCTCTCTCCCGCTCCCTCTCCCAACCGACTACTCCGACAGCTACCATAACCTCCCATCTACGGATGCATGTAAAGTGCCTTGTACACGCCTCTACCGCTATTCTATTTCTATTGTCTCCTAGCTCCTTTAACCTCCGGTTGGCTAAGTAAAAGCCTCTCAGTCTATCAGTCACCAAATAGTCCACTATGAATATCTTTTAGTAAGATTGTTTGGGTTCCTGACGCCGTACTGACTCACAGTCCTAATCACCCGCAATGCCCAACACAAACTCTCGAATAACCACCACATGGCAAATGACAATAATACATGGAATGAAGCTGTTTGTCTCCGGCTCGCAACTCCGGTCGCCATCCCGTCTATCATATGCTGAGATCGTTATATAATCATTCTGTAAACTCGTTCAATTAATATTATTATGTTCATTTCTTTTTTGCCGTATGTACCGTTATGTCTGCACATTTTTTTTTAAACAAAAGAGAGCCACTCCAGCACCACCGAAACCGCTCGGCACCAAGCAAACGTCGGAAAAAGCAAGCCACTCGTTCTTAACGTTGGCAGATCGGCGGTGGAATTAGGTGGTTATATAACTGGATTGGGCGACAGGGACTTAATTCATGGCATGTATTTTTTGTCCCGTTTATCTATATATACATCTGGTCATCGAAGATGGCATTTTGAAGTCCCGATTAAAATTTCGTTTTGTTTCATTTCATTTATTTCATTTCTTGTATAGGTGCAAGCAGAACGACCAGAATAAGTGACTTCTCTCTCACTTATCTCTCTAATCTCAGTTGCAAGCATTTACCCATTTCTTCAACACCACCGCTCATACAACGGTTATTTATTATAAATGTCTTTCAGTCAAAAATTCACTTATCACTCACAACATTCTAACTCTTTTCTACCTCTCGACGACGACCTACCGCCTCCTCTCTGCATGGACGCGGATGACTCTGAATTAACTGGTTCTCCTGGATTACAACCAAGCTCCAATTGTTCGTCTGCTGCTTCTTCTCGAAATGCCACTCCGGTTATGAGTCCTGTGGAGAATGAGAATCTTAGCATTAATAGAATCGTTCCTCACATCAGTCTAAATGAACAGCAATCGCTCGCCCTCACTGGGGCCACCAATAATACCACCTCTACAGAGTCGAATGTTGTCAGCCATCATACGGTTTCCCCAGAACAGGCTTCATCACCTAATAGGAGGAAAAGAGGTAGACAAACCGGTCGACGCAAAAATATCCATGGCCCCAACTCAAGATCCCCTCCACAAAATACCCAAGTACACGACGGATTCAACGAGCTCGTAGTAACCGAATTCGGCGAAGAGCGCACGTTTCTTCGTAATATCGAAGGTGCTACTACCCAAGATCGAGATGATATGATTATCGGCATCAGTAGACGACGAAGGCATCAAATCATTCCTGAGCCGTCGTCGTCCGACGCTTCCAAATATGCATTTCGTGGTTCCTCCGACGGGTCTCATGCCGAGGCTTGTACCCCGTCCCCACCACCATCGTCTTCCCTTCCATTGGAAGACCCTGACGAACCAGCTGGAGGACTGTTCCCACCAATTTTGACCTATCAATTTGCTGAAGGAGCTATACCGTTAGTTCCTGATTATTCAGAGCCCATAGACGATAATAACCACTGTTGATTAGATCGGGCTTTTTTTTTTTGTGACATTAGTCAATGACTGTTATGACCCAATATATTTATATTTAACGAATATTTTAATATGAATTACCCACTTGTGTTAGAGTGCCGTAAACGAGCCATTGGCTCGCTAGGTGGTACCTTGTACAATGCTATCTCTTAAAATGCTATTGCTCATTTCATTATATACAATTCTTAACTTTCGTTACCCAATTATTATGTACATTTAATGTTTGCCCTCCCCACTCTATGCCTTTTTCGTACGAAGTTGTAGTCCATGCCATTCCTTAATATCTTCTGCTAATACCTCATTCACCAATCTATGCTGCTTCACCATGGTCATTCCATCAAACTTCTTGGATGTAATTGAGATAGCAAACATCGACCCGCATCCTCCTGAAATGTCTTTAACCATCAGTTCTTCTGGTTCTAAGGATTTTACTAGTTTTTTATAGATATCTGTTTCATATTCACCAAGGTCCGACGGAGGAATCAGTGAATAGTGTCTTGTAAAAGAGGGAACCATCGATAACTTTAATGGATTAATGCTAGCAGCCCTACCAACAAAAGCTCCTGCTCCATGTCGAGCCCTAAACGTATTCATCATCGTTTGATCAATGTAGATGAGATTTATAATCAGCAGTACTGGTTGGATATAAAGTAGATGGGTGAATATCTGAAAAATACGTCTAGCGCCGTGCCACGGATCTTCATATATTTGATCTGAAACTTGCAAAGCTCTACCATATATATAATCTATATCTTTGACATATCATTGTCCCTCGGAATCGTTCGTATAAAACTTATCTCCATTACATGGCGCCAATTCATTTGCGAAACTCTCTCTACATCTATATATGCATCATTTATATCTTAGACATAGTAGCGCCAAACGGATAATCAGTATATCCCTCGGCAGAATTCGTATAAAAAGTACTTCTGTCATACGGGGTTAACTTAACGTTGTTCTGCATCTTATCCACTAAATCAGGATTGGAGATGAAATATCTGCCAATGCCAACTAAACTATTGGAATCGCTTCGAACGTACGACTCGGCTATATCAGCCAATGCTCCCGCCTTAATAATAACCCCACTCCAAATAGTACGAACAAACTCATTATTTCCGTTATAGCCTTCAACATCGATACTACCGGTAACACGAGGCTCAACAACGTGAATATACGCTAATCGATTCCCTTGCCGACCACGTCTTTCAAGCTCGCCGATGAGATATCCAAATTGAGGAACTGGACTTACTCCGGGATCCACTTCTCCAAATGTGCCCCAGGGGGATAATCTAATCCCCACTTTGTCGGCGCCAATAGCATCAATTAATGCATCGATAAGTTCCAAGCTAAAACGTGCCCGATTTTCAATACTTCCTCCGTACTCATCGCTACGGCTATTGGAATTCTCATGTAAGAACTGATCCAGCAGATATCCATTAGCATTATGGATTTCAACCCCGTCAGCACCAGCCTCAACAGCGTTCTTAGCCGCTTGAACGAAAAGTCGCACATACTCAGTGATGTCTGATTTAGTCATTGGACGAGGTGGACCTCTCTTGCTATCAATGGGAATATCTGACGCTGATACATATTCATCAACGAGACCCTCCGATTCAAGCTGCCTAGGTACTGCCGCCCTGCCAAGAGCCCATAGTTGAACATAAGCAAATGATTTTTTATCATGGACTTTCCTGAACACCTTTCTCCATGCTTCGATTTGCTCTTCAGACCAAATGCCCGGCACATTGGCATACCCTCCTGCCTTGGCAGCAATAAATGTACCCTCAGTAATGAGTAAAGTACCTGGTCTGGAGCTTCGCTGAGAGTAGTATTCGGCAACTAGATTAGTAGGAACATGATTAGGCGACCGGAATCTAGTCAACGGAGCCAAAGCGACTCTATGTTGGAGATTTAATTGTCCAACTTGTAAAGGAGTAAATAAAGGAGATGAAGAGGCTGCCATGATACCGATTGTATTGCTGAATATTAACTAGCAGCGTCGGGGACAGGAATATTTATATCGGCACTCTATTTACATTACTACGCTTTCAGCGGGCTTAATAAACGCCGTGATTGCACATAATAATGCCTTGTCTACACACGTCTTGAGGCTTCCGTCTGCAGACAGTTCTTGGATCTCAATTCATCTCCGATTTCCTATTTAGGTAATAGATCTGGGATTAATACCTATACCTCGGATATAAAATTTCGTTGGTTCCTGAGTTTGCGAGACCGATGAAGAGAAGAAGATAGTAGAAGTAGCAAATGGCTCGTTTAATATAGATAGCACGTGTAAATCTGTTTCTTGACTATGGTTTGATGTGATTGTGAAACCCTAACTCTATTTAAGTTCATTTATCTCATAATCCTATACCTATTATATATATCTATCCAGCTCCTACTTGCTATTTGCAAATGGGTAATCAGTATATCCCCTAATCGACTCTTCTAAAGACTTTGATGTATGGCCATACCATGTATCTTTTACAGGTTGTGTCAACTTAATACTGTGCTCCATTCTGTCTACAAGGTCGGGGTTGGAGATAAAGTACCTGCCAATGCCAACGAGAACATTTGGGTCTTCATTAGCAAACTTCTCTGCATCTTCTACAAGACCTCCTGCTCTAATAAGCAACCCGCCCCAAATATTACGGATAAACTCATTCGTTCCCTTATAACCCTCAATATCGATTTGCCCAGCTACTCTCGGCTCAACGATATGAATGAATGCCAATCTGTCTCCATCGCGAGCTCGCCTTTCGAGCTCAGCAATCACATATGACCATTGAGGAATAGGGGTAATATCAAAACTAGCAGGCCCGTACTTATTCCATGGAGAAAACCTAACACCGACCTTATCAGAACCAATGGCCTCAATCAAGGCATCAATAATCTGCAAAGTGAACCGAGCACGGTTTTCAATAGAACCACCATACTCGTCAGTTCTATGGTTGATGCTTTCATGTAAAAATTGATCTGGGAGATAGCCGTTAGCGCTATGAAGCTCTACGCCATCTGCGCCCGCCTCAATTGCGTTCTTCGCTGCTCGAGCATATAATTGAATGTACTCCTTGATCTCTTCTTTAGATAATGGTCTAGGAATAGGCGAATCATCTCGGCCCTTAACATCAGACGACGATACGTAATAATCGTTAATACCATCTGCCTCAAGGTCTTTAGAGTATGCGCGATTCCCTAAAGCCCACAATTGGACGTAAGCAACCGATTTATTCGCATGGATTCGGTCAAATACCTTTTTCCAAGCCGAAACTTGCTCTTGAGACCAAATACCCGGAGCACCACTAAGACCGCCGGCTTTGGCGGCGATAAAAGTAGCTTCAGTGATAATGAGCGTACCAGGTCTCGATGCTCTTTGTTCATAGTATTCAGCGACAAGGTCGGTAGGGACATGATTAGGTGACCTTCTACGTGTCAATGGAGCCATGGCGATTCTATGTTGGAGAGTACTGGTACCAACCTTGATGGGTTGGAACAGAGGGGATGCAGATGACACAGTCATATTGGTTAGATAATAGAAATAATACCTATGGGTTGGATTTTTGAAGTCTAGTGATTTCTTCGATATAGCAGCGTATATATATACAGCAGCTTATATTTCCGCGTGAAATTAATTCCGCCTTTCCCGCGGACTCACGCACTGCCGGATCCACACTTCCGCAATCTACTAGTGAATGGCGCGATTTCGAACAAAGGGTCTAATTTGACAATAGAGATACTAAGTGCCGTTGGTGTGATATAAAGGGACTGTGTAGCGATTATTGAGGTAATAGTATACGTTTCATACTTTTTCTCTTGAAGAGGCCATATTGAAAGGACAAAAATAAAGCGTGTATGCCCTGGTATGTGTATCACACCTTCTAACATCTTGTAATCGATCACTCCACCATCAGACCTTAACATTTATGCTGCCTAGAGGATAAAAGATGAACTAAAACCAAAGATATGGATAGACTTGCACTAAGATGACTGGAATTGTACATGGTCGATCATGCATCTCATCTCGACCCTGCATAATCCACATGCATATAAATACTTCTTCTCGTTTGTTTACATTTCTACTTTCACCCTCTCACCAGTGACATCCAATTATCAGATTATTCTTCTAAAAACGAAATGCCGTCATTTTATCCTCGCCGTTCAACGTCCTCAATGATACCGAGATTCGTAAAAAATATGATTTTCGGTATTTCATTGTTCTCGCTACTACTTATGCTCTTCCTCCTATTCGTATTGTTTTCAAATAATGTAGCTACAGGAATCTTGACTAATTTGTTATTAATTGTCTATATTTTCTTAATGTGTAGTCTACCTCATATTCAGGATATGGATGGATATATTGCTTTGCATTCTGGAGCTTGGGTGCTCTTGTTTACCTGCATCATTTTATATGATATTGCCATTAGAACGAAGAAACATGATAGAGCTGATACGATTTTATTATTAGATCTACATCTGACTTTGATACTAATGTTTCTAAGACTGTGTCTGTTGGTCTATCATAGGGCAGCAGCAGCAAGAAACGATAGACTTATAGTGGGTGAGAATCAGACAATATCTTCTAACTCGCAATACCAGGTTAAGCTGGATGATATGAAAGGCAGCCAAAGGGCACCAAGTGTTGGTGATAGAGGTACCTGCGATCGGTTGGGTGGTGACATTGGGAAGAGTAAAATTGCAGATATTGAAGAAGGAGAAGATAGCGACCACAGGGAATATGGCCGCGAATATGGTTACGATTATGGTGCAAACACTTACAGCGGCCAGAACAATAGAGGTAAGAAGAAAAAAAGGCTTGCTGAAGGAATATGTCATCTCATGAGCCCTATTCGTAGTTCAGTTAGTCAATGACCATCTGGAAAGAGTAATGTACTAACTGAAAATCATCCCAGGCCCCCTTAATATGATGCCGTAAGTTCATTTTTATGAATGCTTACTTTCCGGACTAAATGGTGCATATACCAGATGATAATGATGACAAAAGTGTGCTTTAAATAAGATAATGGAGACTAAATCTTGCTTTCAAACAAGATAATAGAATAATAAATAGATTAAAAAAAGAATATTAGAATACCATGCCTTGCCTGCTGCCAATAGTTCGACTATTACACCAGAGTCAGAACAAACACTCACGACCTAAAGCGAAGCGATACCCTGATACAAGCGACCAAGCTATGGGACTGGGCCAAGCCAAGCCACAAGCAGACCTCCCCATCGTCTCTCTAACCCATTTACACACTCTACTTTCAAAACGTAAAAAGGTCAATTTTTATATCCCCATTACAAAAATATATGGTACAACATAAAAACATAACTGCAAAAAAACACCAGATTTTTTTAATTTTGTGTGAACATAGGTAAACTTATTGATCATCATGTTTTTAAGTTGCTTAATCTTCCCGGAGAAGAGCCTCTCTCTTTTCAGTAACACGTTGTTGTCTTCTATCTCTAGCAGCACGGTTACGGAGACGACGAGCCTCGGACTCATCCTTGAGGGCACGGTCACGAGCAGCTTGAGCCTTGGCCTTGATGACGTGCTCAATGACTTGACGCTTGTGCTTGAATGTGTTACCCTTGGCGAGCTTGTAAAGTTCGTGATAGAGGTGCTTGTCAATCTTTCCAGAATCTCTGTACTTGACGAGCAAACGACGCAAGACACGGAGACGTCTCATCCAGAGAACTTGAGTAGGCATACGGGCATTAGCAGTACCCTTTCTCTTACCGTAACCGGTGTGTCTACCGGCACGCTTGGCCTCTTGGAGAGCTCTAGTACGAGATCTAGAGTGACCAGTAGCAGGCTTGTGGATGATCAAACCGTTGGAAACCAACTTGCGGACAGCTTGACGGGAGTTGGCATTGCTGATTTCGGTGGTCTCATTAGGATCGAGCCAGATCTTTCTCTTACCAACGTTTAAAACGCTAGCGGCGAGTCTCTTTTGGAGTCTGAGGTTGGCCCTAAAAAAACCTGTTAGTATTGGTTGTTTGGGTGTGAATGTTGAATATAATAATGAACTAGTTAAAGGGGTGAAATAAGAGGCACACACTAGAGATACCTGATTGTTGATTGTTGCAAAATAAACATCAAAAAAGCTTATATAATATTTGAACTTATTCCTGTGGTAACTTGGTGCCACCATATATTCTTTAGAAACAGTTTGTCTGGGCTTATCGATTATATTGTCGTTGACGAGTTGACCACTGATACTGTTTCTTTGTCTATCTCTTATCTATTTTATCTCGTAGTCAAACGAGTTCACTCATTTGTATATCCAGAATAAAAGCTCTATCGACCCTTTACACCCCTACAAACTATTCATCATTATTCCATTCTTTCGTTTATCATAAACTTTTCACTTACATCTCTTCTGATTTTGTCGATTGGTGATAAAAGAGAACAAGGTGGATATGTCGGTAATTCGATGATGTGATTCTTCTTCTCTATCTCCCACAGTATCTCAATTGAGTCGCAAACAAAAAAGCTGGTATCTTTGCATGCAGTTTCCGGCCGTGACTATTTATTTCCTAAAAAGGCAAATATGGGACTGGGAGAGTGTGTAATGTAGACTCGACTTAGCATATTGGGGTAGCCGCGTGAGAGCTGAGCGAGCGATGGAAGAGCTACACGGCTGAACGGGAGAGATCGAGTAACGGAAGGGAGAAGGGAAGAAGAAGTATATAGGGAAAGGGGCCGAAGGGAGACAGGAAGTTCAGACGGCGGAGAGGAGTAATAATAATAATAAAAACAGGGGTAGCAGCTTCTTCAGCGGTATCACTGGAAACGTGACTAACAGCTAAATGACCATATTACCTATATATAACAGAGCGAGCAAGAACAGTTGGTAGAATACTGTTGTGTGTAGCTACCCTCTCCGTCTAGAATAGATAGATATGAACTCTCTTAATGGAAGCTATAGTTCTATGTGTGAATATATAAATCGATAGCAGTATAACTGAAACAATCTCGCTCCATAACAAGCGACCACACGACCGATTACACTTCACCGACTGATCCCACTCTTATAGACCAATCCATGGATAGAACATATACTAGACATACACCCGTTCAAACTAAATCTTTCTCCGATAAACACTTTCTCGATAACGGATACCCCTGCCCTTATCGATAAATAATTTGAAAAAAAATTGACGCCGTATTTTTCAAATGATAATAATACCAGGCAGATATTTCATTTAGATACCATCTCGTACAAGATTTGTTTTTGCATTTGTCAATATTTCATCGCATTCCGACTTCTATTCATTGCATATATAAACCATCATAATGGCTAAATCACTCAGAGCTAAACAAAAAGTCCGTATGAGAGGCATTAAAAGAGACGCTGTTTTCCAACCAGTTGTCGACGCTAGAACTCAAAGATTATCTGAAAAGCTTACTAAAAAGATCGAAGAGAAGCAAGAAGAGAAGGATTCTGATGAACAAACCGAAAAGGTAACTGTTGAAATAGAGAAAGTCGAGCAAGGCGGCCAAATGGACGTTGAGCCCAAGAAGATGGCATCCAGCAATAGATCCAAGGATAAGAAGAAGAGATCCAAGAAGACCACTAAGATAAAGAATGCACTGGTGTTCAACAAAGGTACCAAGCATTCCAAGTCAAGAAAGTAATTTGCCAATGTGTATTTGTTTATGATAATATTTATATTTATTTTGCTGCCTAATTATATAGATTGAAATGGATTCCGGGCCCTGCCCCCCCACCCATGCTCGTGTCATTCGCTATGCGGTAGAGATTAGAAGGTAGCAAAGCAGTGGATCAATAGGATCGATAACTACACTGGCCAAAGCCGTCCTAGATAGTCATATGCTCAATTACTCGTCACTCTGGTGAATATCAGAACCTACTATAAAACAGAACAAACATATAATTATTAGCAATAAATAGATTAATAAGATATCAGTCAAAAACAGTGATACATAATAAAGTACAGAAGAGCGCCACAAACAAGCTAGGAGCTATGCTGAGGTGAGAAGCATGTGCAACCATGGTCGCGTGACCCTGTGTTGCAACACCTAGGGTAGCAGTGGCAGATGAATCAAACGAGTATGTTGGCACTGGGATTGGCGGCGTACCATAGGTACCGGATAGGTAAGGGAAAGCGGAATAAAGCGCCGATTTGGCGTTATTAACGATCATGAGCGGGAAGGCGCCTCCCAAAGCCGTGAAGTTGGCATTGGCGGGCGATATCACTGCTGTAATAGCAGACGTAGGTGTTAAGTATTTTGCTCCAGAGATCTTAGTGAGGTTTCCAGAGATGGCTGTTATACTGTCAGATGCCGTGGGTAGTAAAGCCATCTCTGCGGTTGTTGAAAGAGTTGATGTGTTAGCAGTCGAGGATACCGACGACGACGAAGAACTTTTGGTAGTGGCAGCACCGGCAGTGATTGGACTTGGTTGGAGCGCCGTTTGGAGATTCTGTTTATAAATTAGGTTGCTAATTGTCGACTGGTCAGTTTGCGATACATCTATAGCTATTCGGGCTTTTCGATCAAAGTCAGCAGTTAGTAATACAGGGCCTAGGGAGGTGGTGAATACAGGACTGGCGGTAGCGATAACAGGATTGGTTCCGGCCGAAGTCGCGCTCGCACTCGCACCATCGGCATGGGAATTAGGATCACTCGAAGATGCGTCGCTATTGGTCATTGTCGACGATGCAGACGAAGATGGAGGCGTTGAAGCAAATGTACACGTTTCTATTGAGTCAGCCGGCTCAGCAATGCCTACCAAGAACTGCTCAAGGTCGATAACAACGTACATAGACGATAATACACCCACTCCGAGCGAACTGTAGCCGGACATTTCCGAGCTCCCAAATGTCAACGCACATACATGTTCACCGTCCAGCGTGAACGCTTCACCAGACTGACGGTCGTATAATTCGGTCAATGTCCGGCTGATTGGCATACTGATAGCAGCGCCATTAAACACAAAGTTGATATCGCCTTCCACGTCTTTGTAGGAGCAGCTCTGTACCCAAATGTCGTATTCGCTGATGTAGGCGGCATTCAGCTGAGTGGCTATATTGACAATGATCTGATAAGGGAGGTATGAGATTACGTTGGAGCTATCAAGGATCACAGGGATATTAATATCCGAGGTGGTGATATTGGCTCGCAGGTCTTGATTGGACACAAATAGTCCAGTTAGCGGAATACTCGGGTACCTGAACGTTCCTCCTGTACTGCTATTATCAGAAAATGGGACCATGGGCATCACATACAGAGGCCCCTTGTAACGAGAGGTATCGACAGCGCCCAATAAAAGCGACCCTTCAGCAACGTCTTGGTGGTCAAACGAGTTTGTATCTTGATCATCGTAACAACCAGACGTCAGAAATAATGAGAACACTGGTGATGCTATTAGTTTATGGTCTTGTAATGCGTTTAAGAAGGTTGACGCCGAAGTGCCAGTGAATCCCAGACCTATCGACCCCGGAATGATATTCGTACTATTGGAGATTACTCCAATGACCGTTTGGTTTAGAGTAACGTTGCCTACAGTTAGGGTATCGATGCCATAAGTTCCAAACACCCTCGACCCGTCCAGCATAGTGCTATTTAAGGGGGGTGATTTGGATGAAAAGTCCATCAGTGTCTCAGAGCCATCTGGATCGTATCCGGGGTCTAGGCTACAGTTCGACCAGTCGGCTACTGGCCCAGTGCACGGGTCCAGTTCGGTGCCATACACGAGAATGTCTCCGTCGGTGGTATCTACAATGACCGAAAAGTTCTGACTAGGAGTCCCGATGGATATATTTGTGATGTAGAAGACATGGGAGTCTAGATTCACGCGAGGTTTTTTCATAGTAGACGATTTAATGGCCGGTTCGGCTCGTTTTAGAAGTGGAAGTGGAGGTGGGCCTAGTAGGGCCCGCTTTTCTGATGAGTCGTGTAACCAGAGAGGAAGGTCTGGCAGATGTGCTACAGCAGGGGTCACTGTAGAAAATGTGACTATCAAGGTCCATATGAGCCGGAGCCACCAGCTAGTCATGGTGGGCGGGTTACTGAAGAATGAGCGGCAGTATCGAGGGATGATTATAATTCAGAGCTTTTCTAAAATTGCATATTTCGTTAAAGGTATGAGAATAGCTAATATATTACGATATTACTAATGATGCAAAATGTTTACTATGACTCGCCAATACTCTCGTTTACGTTCCGAGACGAATGCAACCGGCAGTTCTATGGAGAAGCAAATGTATAAAAATAGCCGTCGGTTCTTCGTAGCCCAATGTCAATTATTAATGACATGGTAGTCGATGCAAGGTAGCCGTTTTACTGGAGGCTTGAGATGCCTAATGTTCGGAGGAGAAGGAGAGAGGCGATGTTGGACGGTGGTTGGGACTTGGGACCGGGGTCTGTGCGGTGGGCTACCGTTTCTGGGCCGGGTTTCCAACGGTGGAGCCTCCGGCGGCTGGGCTCCGCCCAGACCTGGTTGTGCTCGCTTCGCGAGCGAGCTGGGTTGGTTTTTTTCGGGAGGTTGGACGCTTGGCTAGATATAGGGGAAATTCAGCGGAACTCGGTCGAGAGAACCAGGACATGGCAAGAGGAGACGGTTAGTTGGAGAACAGTAGAGCAGAGTACGGGGGTAGCCATTTGCATGGGAGTGGAGTACAGTAGTAGCCGTTAAGTAGCATCAGACTAAATAAACCAGCGGCTGGGAGCAGAGTACGGCACTAGCCGTTAAGTAGCATCAGACTATATTAACCAGTGGCTGGAGTACAGTAGCAGCCGTTAAGTAGGATCAGACATAAACCAGTGGCTGGGAGCAGAGTACGGCACTAGCCGTTAATTGGGAGAAAGTCAATATAGCATGATAGTTCTGGCAGTGACGGCTGATCGAGATTACATTATTCAAGGGGACGGCCGCCGCCGCGTCTGTGTCGCGTTGAGAGGACGCGCCTTTTTACGCCGGCCTACGTACGTTGTCCTACCCACACGGCTGGCAGGCAGGCTGGCCTGGCGGCCCTAGGACCTGCACGCCCCGTGAAACGCAGTCAATAATTAATCCTGGCACAGCTATCCACTTCGTTCTCTCCTTCCGATCCCTCTCTCCTATATTATGCTTGGAGCAGCAGTTGGTTCATCTTGTACTCCGGGAATCAACCAACCTTCACGAAGAACTCCAAGAATGCCGACGTCGACCATGAATGGCGTGGTCGTTGATGGCGGTGATAGTAGTAATAATGTGTCTAGGAGAGACAGCCTGGATGTTGAAGCATCGGCAGGACTATTGTCGACGCCATCTTCACCATCGTCACTCAAACCAGAACCACGCATCCGTCATGCTATTCTGTCGGTCGTTTACATCTTAGCCTGGTATCTATTCTCAGTGTCTATCTCGGTATACAATAAGTGGATGTTTGCACCGGAACACCTGGATTTCCGATTTCCCCTCTTTAGCACATCTATTCATCAGCTAGTCCAAACATTACTAGCAGCGAGCATTCTTCTGGTGGCTCCAGAATGGCGGCCGCAGTCGCGGTTCGTGGATTTACGCGACTACTTCAAACGCATCGGACCGTGTGCTGCTGCGTCGGCTGGAGATATTGGCATGGGGAATGTTTCTCTAAGATCAGTTACATTAAGTTTCTATACGATGGTCAAGTCGTCGAATTTAGGGTTTGTTTTATTGTTTGGAGTCATGTTTAAGATAGAAAAGGCTACGACGAGGTTATGTGCGATTATCATATTCATGTCTATAGGAGTGCTGATGATGGTTGCGGGTGAGACGCAGTTTCAGTTGGTTGGGTTTCTGTTGGTGATGGGGGCCGCTGCTTGTAGTGGGTTGAGGTGGTCACTTACCAAGCTGTTGTTAAAGCCGAGGGGTGTAAGTCGAGGTAGAAGCGAAGTGGGTGCGGATAGAGATGGAAGTGAAAGCGGGAGCGAAGAAGACGATGCTGATAAAAATCAAGCAGTTCGGGTCAGTTCTACATCGGCCGGTTCGACTGACGAACTGGCATCGTCGGGTTCATGCGGTGTTTTGACTAGTATCAGTAGTGGATCCAGCTTGGCGGAGTTTGCTCCTGGTCCTAGTCTAGCTCGTCGACCCAAGCAAGGTGCTACTCACAACAATCCCATATACACGATTCTATCGCTGTCGCCCATGATGGGATCACTTTTATTTATAATTTCCTTGATTCTCGAAGGGCCACTGGAGGTTTTGCACTCCAAACTATGGCAGGAAAGGGGCTTTCTCGGGGGGATTGGGCTTCTAATCTTCCCGGGAATCCTTGCATTTTGTATGACATTGAGCGAGTTCCTGCTTCTTAATCGGACGAGTGTATTAACGCTGGCTATAGCGGGCATTTGTAAAGAGGTTGTTACCATTTGTGTGGCGTGTATATTTTTTGGCGACCGTCTAACGTTGGTCAACGGGCTCGGCTTGATCGTGACAGCTGCATGTATAGGAGCATACAATATTCACCGGTATAATGAGAGCAGGAAGGAGCAGCAGCAGGTTCCTAAGTATCTGGAGGATTCCAGTGAATAAATGTTGATATGATTCTGACAGTATAATAGAGCGAAGAGAGGCCTGGTCAGAGACCGAGCGAAAGCGAAGCCAGGGGGGTCTGGGCAGAGCCCAGCCGCCGGAGCCAGTGAGCCAGGACCAATGTGGACAATTGTGAGAGCAAAATTGTTTAGATATCAGTTAGTGAACAGTGTCCGAGGCCGACCCAGGATCCGGTGAAGAAGTCGGAGGCCGGGAAGAATTAAGACCGACGGCTATCATGCCTATCGGTTATTGGCGGCCAAGAGTACGATACGACAGATAAGCAGTCGCGATGCATGGATGAGTCGTTATCGAGGATAGCAGGAGCCAGTTAGCGATTAGGGATGAGAGGATTGAGTGCCTAGTGCATGAATAAGGGGGATGTTCCAGCACGGAACCGACAGGGGGAGAGCAGAGAAGAGCAGCGCTTGGCGGGTGTTGGATGGGGCGATGGATGGCTATGCACCGCCACACAGAAAGGCCCAGCCCAGAGCTCCGGGTGGGTACGACGAAACGGGCATGTCGTTATCTTTGGGGGTTTACTTTTTGTACAAGGCTGCCTAACTGTGGAGCGGTTGTACAGTTATGCTGGAACGGACCCATGCAGGATTTATCTGCCATGTATCATGACGGGATATGGGGGTAGGAGATGGGCGACGGGTGAGAAGGGGAGAGACATGGGTTGTTACATATTTTCGAGTAGAGTCGTAGTGAAGACAGGGGGGTAGGAAAGATAAGCGAAAGGGTGGAGGAGGGTGGAGGAGGGTGGAGGAGGGCGGATTGAGCAAAGGCAGTTGATGAATGAGATTGAGGGTGAATGACATGACATGACATGGGCTGGAACTGGAGGGGTCATGTGAGGTTTTTAGAGGACCGAGAGTGTAGTGAGACTGGCATTGGAAATTGGGTGGTGGCCTGGTGCAAAATGGAACAGGATGCTGGGCAATCGGAAGACGAAAGGAAAAAGACAGAAAAGAATTGACTGGGTGGAAGAAGAAAAGAAAAGAAAAGAAAGCAGAGCACGAAGCACGTTGAGTCCGTGTACCAATCGGGGAGATTGGATTGAATTAAGTTTGAAAGTAAATGCGAAAAAGGCGATAGGGTAGGAGAAGACAGGAGAGTAGACGTCGCAGCTCTATCAGAGCTTATCTACTACCTCTGTTGCTTGCTAACAATAATCGCAATCTATGAGTTCATCGATTCCTTAACATCTGAACAGATCATGCAATGCCTTCCTGATGAGGAATGTCCAATGTCGATTCAAAGTTCAACCTGACAGTCAATTTTCGACGTTCAATTGTTCAATTCTCCGGTATCGAGAAAGTCTTATCTAATAGTATAGTATAATACGAGGTGTCAGAATAGATTTTCGGGTGATTCAAATGGACGATGATGGTCAACGTTAGATTGCTGGACTATCGCTGACTGTCTCTATGTAGCTTGCATTCCTACCGATGGGACAAATATCACCTGTCATGTGATGTTAGAAGGTAGTAGTAGTCTTAACCTCATATTGTAGTCTAGCCCTGGACCTTTCCAGTAATGAATCGGTGGAGGAGTGGAGGAGTGGAGGAGTCATATTGAAGTCTAGCCCTGGACCTTTCCAGTAACGAATCGGTGGAGGAGTGGAGGAGTCTCCGAGTCATATTGAAGTCTAGCCCCGGACCTTTCCAGTAATGAATCGGTGGAGGAGTGGAGGAGGCTCCGAGTCATGTTGAAGTCTAGCCCTGGACCTTTCCAGTAATGAATCGGTGGAGGAGTGGAGGAGGCTCCGAGTCATGTTATTATGCTAATAGTACGGGGCTGCTCCTAGTAGCCTTCTCCTCTTCTCATCGCCTATTTCTACTCCCTCCATATTCCACCCTGCCGACCCATGCCAACCCGTTTCACCGCCGTTTCCTCATCTCCGCTCTCTCTCCCTTCGGCTGCTAACTTCTCCGTTTTCCTGCCTCTTCTCGCTTTCCTCCCAATCGCTATCTCCACACTTGCTTTTTCTCGCAAACCCTTACCCAGAGACCGCGTTTTTTCCATCCCAACTTAGCATATCCGTCGTCTCCCTTGCAAAATATTCTCTTTTCAGTCTGCAGTGCGCTGTGCGCAGTCAAGAAAACCCCATTTCTGTATTAGCTTATTTAGTGCCGCACCCAACTATCCGGCTCTTAAAACTATCGCACTATTAGGTAGCGCCTTACGATCATTATATTACGTCTGCCCATGCCACAACCGAAGTTCTTGTTTTTTTTTTTTTCCTTCTCTCGTCTCCTCTTCTCTCTTCTTAGTATTGACTCGCTCGACCTTAGGACTGTATAACCACCAAAATAAAAAAATCTCGAATTTTTCTATATATCGACTAGAATATTGAATATCGCATACGATACTGTGTCTACGATATCTACTAAAACCGCTGCTATCATCTCGTCTTAGTCATAAGGTTATACTGAGTGGGTGACAAATAGCAAGATCCAGAAAAACTATCGACTGTTAACTAGAAACGTGCAACTCAAAAAATCGGTTTAGCATTTTAGTTTCAGTTTTAAAAGAACAAAAAGGACAAAAAAAACAAAGTTAAAATATCAAAGAGAACATTATCGATCGAAAAGTGCCTAACCGGACACATCCGAATCCCAAGCCAACTATTCAAGGTACTTATCCAACATCTTTTCACACTCAAGCCTAATATATAGTTGCTAGTACTACTACTACCTCCAGCAACAATGTCGGGTTCTCCTACCACGTCTTGGTCAAACTCGTTTTGGACGACCGTCGTGAAAACTCTATCTTCGTTATCTGACGGGGTCCTCCAGTCAATATGGAAAATCCTATCTCCAGTCACAAGGAACGGCAATCTATTTATCTTGAAACCTTTGGATTTGCTGTTACCAACCAAAACTACCGACAATCAGAAAATGCTCAAAGAACGACGACCGGCCAAACATGATAAAGATGTCAACAGTGTCAAGTCGGCCACCACCTCTCTATTCCCATCGGGGGAGATTAAAAGCTTAAACTCAACAGAATCGAAACTAGGCTACCCAGTTGCGTGTGCCACTTCAGACACGTCAACTTTCGATGTCATCCAACTCCGTAATCAAAGTGGTACTGTCGTCGGATGGGATTTCTCCGGCCCAGCTATTAACGACAATAACAATAACAACAGCAACCATATCCCTCAAGCTACAAACTTTAACCTGGGTCAATACGATGCTTCTCAGGAGTTTTTCAACACCTCTTCATCTATTCCAAGTCAACCTGTTCTTATGGGATTTGAAAATTTCGACTTTTTGGATGAAAACTTTCAACAGCACCCTACAATGTCCGCAAAGCAACCAAATCCTAAGCTTGTAATGAGACGAAATCACCGTGCTTCGGCTGGCGGCGCCAACCAATCGAATATGTCTGCATCGTTCCCATACTCTAGACAGTTTCATAACAACAACAACAACAACAACAACAACCAAAGCATTCACCACCCCAGTCATATCCAGTTTGATAATACCGTGCTCAGCCCTTCGGATTTCTCAGACTTCGAGCTCCAACATAGCCAGCAGACTCAGCAATTTGCTCATCGATCGGACTCGATCGATTCGGCCGATTCTCACCAGTCATCTGTTTCCGACTTTGAAGCAAACACCGGCGTTTCGCAGTCTATTCCGGTAGTCAATCGCTTCTATAACAGCAACAACTACTCTGATAACGCTGAAATGTCTCCTCCTGAGCTAGAAGTTCTGCAATCTCCTATTGTTGGCGGATTCTATAACAGTGCCGACTTTAACGGCGCTTCTACTAGCACCATCCACGGCGGACTTAACCAATACTCTGTCCCCTCTGCGTCTTCGGCTATTCACCACCATCAAACTTCAGAGTCTCCTGAAATCTACCCAGTAAATAACCATCCTAATAACCACCACCTGTTCCCTGTTGATCCCATCAACAATTCCTATAATATCATGGTCAACGGCGTATATCCATTAGTGCATTCAAGAGCAAACAGTGAAAATGGCGGCTCTCCTGAGCACGTTGCCAACTACAATTTCCTGGAAAAGTCTCTTGATGACCTTACTTGGCCCGGGTTAGGCGGGTTGCCTGCTGCGTTTACTGGGGGCTCCACTGCTACCAATAACAGTTCTCCTGCAAACTCCACCATCGGCGCCTACGGTAACGAGGATGTCATTCCTCACAATGGCCTTGCTACTTCCTCTCCTGCCACCGTTGTTCACTCGCATCATATTAATAATAACAACAGTAACGAACTATTACCCATGGTATCTCCCGACCCAATTGAGTCCTGGAATTACATCTCGCCCAACCAAAGTGGTCTTTCAACAAGTGCCATTCTGTCCCCCGAGTCTTCTGTAACTTCGGGTTCGTCAATCGAGGTAATTATCCGTGATGATGGATCCAGTCCTCTTTCTATCGCTTCTATTGGCTCTTCAGTTGGCATTGACGTTAGTGGTGGTACTTCAGTTGTTACCACTTCTCCAATCTCATCTGCCAATAGTGACCTTCCCAACCCGTTTGCATGCCCCGAATGTGACGCTTCGTTCCGAATCAAAGGCTATTTGACTCGTCACATGAAGAAACACGCTGACCAGAAGGCCTATACCTGCCCATTCTTTGATTATGGCGCAGATACTCCCTGTCATCCATCAGGTGGCTTTTCTCGCCGTGATACTTACAAGACTCACTTAAAAGCTAGACACTTTGTGTACCCCTCGGGCACCCGCAGTGAAGACAGAGCTAAAGTGGGTGGTAATTGCGGTGGATGTGGAATCAAATTCGAAAGTAACGAACGATGGGTCGAAGACCATATTCAAATGAAGGAATGTATGGGTCTTAACGGCCATTAGAAAGTTATGAAAAGAGTTTTTTTGTCGTGTCTCTAAAGCTTTTTTGTTACTTTTTTAGCATTTTTTTTTATTATTATTTTTATGTGTGCATGTGTGGGAATGATGTTACTTGTTTAATTTTTTTTGTATGTATTTCTTTTTTCTTGTCTCGTTTTTTTAATATCTTTGGTTTTGTGTATTGTTTTGTATATTTAAGGAACTATATTATTTTATTCGAACCGCGGGAATTTGTAAGTTGTTTGATCGACCGTTCGTCACTTCGTGTTATTACTTCGCTCTGCTATTTTTATTTTTATCTAATCGACACAAAACAACTCCTCCTACCAAGTACGCTCTCTATGCTATTCTACTTCGTCTCTTTCTGACCGCCAACAATATGCTATCGCCTCAAAACGATATTAAGCCCTCTCTATACAGATAACTCTTCGTGGGTCCAACGCGGCCCATATGCTTTATTCAGACAATCACTTATAAGCTCGCATTAAATATCCAAACTTAACTGGCCATGCTTGTATTAAATTCAAATCCTACAAAGTCACGAAACATCATATCTAAATTATAATACTAGTCACTTGAAAATAAATCAATCAAAATTAACATTACGTAGAAACCATAGTATGTAGTTGATTACACCCAACCATGTCTGTCCTGCTAGCATTCATTTTTTTATTTGCCAGTTGGATTCCTTGCAATCAGGTCCAAGCATGGTCTCCAACGGGTGGATATGCTCCAGGGCTCATTGAATGCCCCGGAAAATCGCTACTCCGCCCAGCAACGTCTCTACTAAAAGAAGAGGTCGATTATGTTGAAGAGCGATCAAAAATAACAAAACCCGCTTTAGTCGACTTTGTCACCCGAGCTGATGGTCTTGATTTTGACGCAGCCTCTCTCGTCGCCTCGTCGGAAATACGAATTGGTTTGGCATTCTCGGGCGGTGGGTATAGAGCCATGCTAGTCGGGGCCGGCGAATTTGCTGCCATCGACGATAGAACTGAAGGTTCTACGGAAGAGGGGCACCTAGGAGGTCTCCTACAAGCATCTACTTATATGACTGGCCTTTCTGGCGGTAGTTGGCTAGTGGCATCTGTTTATATGCAAAATTTTACCACAATAGATTCGCTAGTACGTCATCCGATTTTGTGGGACTTAACATATTTTGCAATTGATACTAATAACTTGTCTGATTGGAGTGGGATTCGGCAAATAATATTTGACCCGCTGTCTAAACGAGAGGCTGGGTTCCGCATTTCTCTAACTGATATCTGGGGAAGAGTTCTGTCTCAGAAAATGATTGGACTTCCTGATGGCGGTCCGTCTCTTGAGTGGTCAGATATGGTCAATTGGGATTGGTTCAAGGAACGACTGGCTCCATATCCAATATTCTTAGCGAATGATAGAATGCCTATTGAAAATTTGGCTTCTCCTTACGCATCCATCTTTGAAGTCACCCCATACGAGATAGGGTCATTTGACCCAGGAGTTTTTGCATTCACTCCCTTAAAATATTTAGGCACAGAGCTATACAATGGTATTCCTCAAGGAAAATGCTATAGTGGTTTTGATAATGCCGGATTTCTTTTTGGAACCTCTTCGTCGGTTTTCGATCTAATTATTGACAACTTTTTAACCAGTTTAGGACCAGGGGCAGACTATTTAAGAGAGCTATTATATCCGATTTTAGACTTTCTCACTCCAGATGTAGGAATATACCGTCCTAATCCTTTCAAAGGGTATCCAAATCCTATTAACTTCGATTCAGTAGTGGGTACCAGTGACACACTTTACTTGGTTGACGGTGGGGAGAATGGGATTGTCGATCCCATGCAACCCCAGTTATATCCAGAGAGAGAAGTTGATATAATGTTTGTATTTGATACCAATATGGATGATGCGCGTTGCGGATGGCCAAATGGCACGTCGTTGGTTAATCAATTCAGACGTCAGTTTCATGTTCAATCGGATCCTGAAAATCCCGTTACTTTTCCTTATGTTCCTGATGACAACACGTTCATAAACGAAGGACTAGTAAGTAGACCAACGTTTTTTGGTTGCGATGGTCGAAATTCATCTATCTTTGGAAAGAAGACCCCGCCTCCGCTTATTGTATATATAGCAAATCATCCATACTCTTACTGGAGTAATACCAGTGTTCTGAAGTTAACATACAGCACCGAAGAGACGCTTGGGATGATCAATAATGGATACAACATCATGACTCAATTGAACGGAACGAGAGATCCTGATTGGCAATCGTGCGTCTGTTGTGCAATAGTGCAACGAGAATTAGAGCGTAGAAACGAGGAGCTTTCACCATTTTGTGAAAAGTGTTTCAGCAAGTATTGCTGGGATGGCAAAATTAACTCCAAAAAGTCTGACAGGTCTGCAAATTGCAATCCTAAACTTTTGAGTACTCCAATAGATTTCTGATTTATTTATTCCACTTGGTGTCAGCGAGGCATAGACCACAGTGTGCATCTAAAGAACCAGAAAAGCTAAAAAGCTTACTAAACAATAGCCTATTGATTCTATTATGTCAGTCGATTATACTGCAGACATTTATAGAACATATATATTCTGCAATAAGTAAGCTGGTAATTGGAGCATACAACAACATCGAATCACACGAACATATCATGACTGGAGATCTTATTCGAGTAACATTGGTTGTGAACGCGATGTCGATGTCCTATATGGGCTATTAGCAGTAATTAAAGACATGATGTGCATCAAAAAGATGGATTAACGTGGCTCTTGGCGTAACAACTGCATATAAGCATCTGCATCATTTCCTCTGGATATTTAGAATTTTTCGAATAAAACAGCCTAGGAAGATTTCTTACTACCCAAATAGAGGATTCACAACTGCGTGTGGGAAACCGTGAGTTTAGAACCAATCATACACCGTCGAAGTTGAAAAGAAGTGTCGTTGGTAGTGATGCAGAGATTGTCAAGCTGGAAGCTGTATTTGTAAATGCTGCATAAACGACTGCCAAAGTGCAAACAAACCGCAAGAGACAATACAGGCAAATCATACACACAACCAACCAACGGGTAGTTAAAAAGGGGCCACCTTCTCCTCCTTACCGCCTTGAGCATTTTTGTCCTTACAATCTTTTGGCGACATTGAATTGACGAGACTGCCTATATTGCATTGCTCTACTGATTCGCAGCTGCCGGCAACCACTCATCACGTGCCTCTAACTCGGAACTCGCTTCAGCAAGTTAAGAGTGAGAAACTCTATTATTTGCGTCAGCCATGTACATATTGCAGAAAGAATTTATACATTTTGAAAGTTTACCTCAGAAGCAACAAAGGCTTTCCTCCTAAAATAACATTGGTTGAAAATACTTGCGGGACACAGAGGTTCCCGTTCATCAGCGGGTTGGTCTGCCTGGCTCCCGGATGTATCTAACCTAACCCTGGTAGAATAGTCTCTCGTTCGCCAATCTGAGATTGCGTCGCATCCTTGAAACGAGTCAGTATGGTAATCGAATCTTCTATTGAACCCCGTTTGGCATTTAGAAATACGCAACGAATTTACGCTTCTATTAATTGCGTAGTATCAACCAATCTAACTGCTTGCTCTGGTTCTTCACTGCCTACTAATACACTCCTCATATACATATACAATGGCAGACAGCACTTCACGGTTTGCACCTAAAGTTACTGTCAAACTGGACCCTCCTCAGAACAAACTTTTCTCCCTTGAAGAATTGTCCCAGTACGACGGTACGTATTAGATGAAACAATGTCTCAATTTAGTACTACGCATGGTTCTGGCGCAGATGTTACGAGCAGAAACGGCACATACTAACTAGTCAATTAGGAGTTCAAAATGAGAAAATTTATGTTGCTGTCAAAGGAACAGTCTTTGATGTGACTCGTAATAAAGCCAGTTATGGGCCTGAAGCCGGATATCATGTGTTTGCTGGAAAAGATGCCTCCAGAGCGCTGGCAAGTACTTCTTTAGAGCCAAATGATGTCAAGCCTGAATATGAGGATTTACCAACATCGGACCTCCAAGTATTAGATGATTGGTATTCATTCTTCTCTTTGCGTTATAACGTTGTCGGCAAAGTCGAAGGGCATGAACATACTCACGAGAAGTTAGTTAAGGAAGTGGAGGAGAACAAGAAGTAGCAATAGGGAAGCGAAAAGAAGCATCGTAATAGATTACTATTGATAAGCAAAATGCAAAGCTTAGTTGATTATATTGTTAGTTTTATATATATGTAATGTTAATGAAGAATGACAAATAATGAGACATGTTTTAGAGTGAACGTCCGGAAGAGCTCACTCGAAAGGGGTGTTTAAGATACATTGTGAGAATAAGGAGATACGCTCTCGACGTCTGAATTGGGACGATATAGAGGAGCTTGAGAATATATCGATGTGGTACTATAATTAAATTTCTAGTATATAGCGTAACGAAGGACAGCCTACATGAGATAAAGTGACAACGGCTATAACTCGGAGACGGAACAATTAAAGTAGACTCTGAAAGGAGAGCAAAATGAGGAAGTGAACCATATACTCTCATAACTAATGGACAAAGATTAACAGCTAGATCAATTGCAACCCCGACATGTGTGGAATTAATTAAATCACTCCATCTTTCTACCTGATCTGTCAACAAAGTCAAGACGTGACTATAAAACTCAATTCAGTCAGGTGGTATAAGATGATATTTTAAATAAATATACAATAATGACAAAAACAACGGTAACAAGTCTAATTGATAGAATAGAATGGAATGGAATATAATTTATACCACAATATTGAATTAAGGTGAAATTTCAAGAGATAACCTCTATCTGCCTCAGCGGCCTGAACGCCGCATCCAACACGCGCGCTCCCACCGAAACGCGTCGTTTAATTAGCCCGACCCGTTTGCTCTCCCTTCAACCTTGTCACAGAACGACTAACGAGACCACTGTTTAGGAATAAACACCCAAGTATCTCATCATGGGCCGATTACAGAGCATTGAGCTGTTCAATTTCAAGTCGTATTGTGGAATCCAAACGGTTGAGCTTGGAGACGCGTTCTTCACGTCCATTATTGGGCCAAATGGCTCGGGGAAGAGTAACATGATGGATGCCATTTCGTTTGTACTTGGCGTTCGTTCTAAACAGTTACGAAGCGACCATCTTGACCAGCTGGTTTATCGGGGTCGGATTCTCAGTACTGATAATGAAGATGTGTCCACGAACAGCTCTCCCGTTCCGTCCCAGAAGGAGTCGGACCCCCAATCCTGCTATGTCAAGCTTGTCTATGAAAAGAAGTCGGGAGAGATTCTTGAACTGAAGAGAACGTGAGTATTCTCCAAATCCCAGCCCTTGAAGACACTCGAAAACAACTAACATCTCGTCCAGCGTACGACGGTCCGCCGCTTCTATGGGGAATGGAAGGAAAAAGCAGGCTGCTAGTACAACCAGTACCGGTACTAGTGAATATTTCATTAATGATAGAAAAGTGATTGAGAAGGAATATCAGGAAATTTTGGCAGGTGAGAATATCATTGTGAAAGCAAAGAACTTCCTAGTGTTTCAAGGTGACGTAGAGAAGACGGCTGCCATGAAGCCAAGCGATTTAGCCACTTTGATCGAACGTGTTTCAGGATCCATTGAGTATCAGAAAGAGTACGATCAGTTACAGAAAGAACTGGAATCAAAGGGCAAAGCATCTACTGCAGCTTATCAGAAGCGTAAGGAGTATAATGCAGAAGTCAAGCAGTATCGAGACCAGACAAAGGAGGTGGAAAGTTATAACAAAAAGATTGAAGAGCGAGATAACCTGAAGCTCAACTTGATTCTTTGGAAACTTTACCACATCGAGCAGGATATCAGCACCAAAAAAATCCAAATCCGCAAATTTGACGAAGAAATTAGCGACAATATGAACTCTTTGGCGGAATCCGAAGATATCTTGGCAAATGCGAATGCTACGTACGCATCAGCAAATAACCAATATCGAAATTTGGAGAGAAAATATAACCACTATGTCAAGAAGATTGAAACTAGGCATAAGGATCTATTACCAATTAATGAGAAGATCAAGCTTAAAAAGACCCAGATCAAAGAAGCTAAAACTAGAATGGAATCTATACAACATGATCTTGATCGTCAAAATGTCGAGGTTGGTTTGGTCCATAAAGGATTCGAGATTCTTGAAAAGGCACAAAAGAAGTTTGAACAGGAATCCAAAAAAAGCGCTGCTCTGGCTGGACTGCGTGACGTTTCCGACGAAGTGATCAAGGAATATGACGAGCTGAAGTCTGAATACAAACACCAGACAAGTTCAGAGCAATCTCGACTGGAGACTGCACTAAGAAACAAACGTACTAGCACTGATAAGCTTACTAGTCTTAAGGATAAAAAGGACGAAGTTAGTGCTAAGCTTACAAGTTTACAACGCGATATTGATGATCTGAGGTCTTCGATCCAGCATATCTCTGGCTCTATTAACGATGATAATGAGGAGTTAGACGCAAAGAAATCTGAGTTGGATAGAATCACTTCGGACAAGTCTGATAGACAGCGGAAGATCTCTGATCTGAACTCACAACTGGCCACTGTAGTGAGGCAGCTTCTTGATCATGACACTGGTCGCCGGGAATCGGAAAAGGTTGTGAAGCTGAAAGAAGATACCGAAACTCTAAAGAGACTATTTCCAGGAGTAAAAGGTCTTATTAGTGATCTCTTGGAGCCAAAGGAAAGACGCTATCAAACCGCTATTTCCACTGTGTTGGGGCGAAACTTCGATTCGATTGTCGTTGATAACCAAAAGACTGCTCGTGAATGTATTGACTATTTAAAGGAACAACGTAAAGGAACTTGTTCGTTCATTCCTCTTGACACGATCCAGGTGAATTCCATTCAAAGCTCTATGCGTACTTTGGGACGAAACGTTAGACTGTCTATTGATACTGTCTCCTATCGACCGGAAATCGAACGGGCAGTTCAATTCGTTTGCGACAATTCGCTGATTTGTGACTCTATTGAAGTTGCCAAAGAAATGAAATGGACTAGGAGCATCCAAGCTATGATGGTATGTCTAGACGGGTCAATCATTCATAAGGCCAATTTGATTTCTGGTGGTACTGCCGATAACCGCAATGCTCAAAGATGGGAACAAAAAGATGTAAGAGGCATGGAAAAGCTGAAAGACAAACTTACAAACGATTTGCGACAACTCACAAATAAGAGGAATGAATACTCGTCCAGAGAGGAATTGTTAATCACGTCTATTCGTGGACTCGAGATGAAGCTAACGGATTCTCGTGACAGACTGAATAGTCAGAAACTTTCTCTCGAGAGTAGACAGTCTGAATTACAACATTTGACTGCCGTGAATCGAGAACTGGCCCCACAAATTGCGGATATTGAAAAAATCATTCGTGGTTTCGATTCGGATATTAGCAAAATCGAATCAAGGGTGAAGTTCACCAGAGAAAGCATTTTTGGTGGTTTCTGTAGTCGAGTTGGTATTTCCGATATCAAGGAGTTTGAAACGGCACAAAGTAATCATCTTCAGGGAATCAACAAGAAGAACTTGGAGTTTTCGAACCAGCGAACAAGGTTACAGACTCGATTGACTTTTGAAACTAGTCGAGTAGAACAAACACAGAAGAGAGTTGATAATATGAAGGTCGAGGTTGGCAGAAATGAAGAAATCATCAGTCAATTAACGCGTGAACGAGAAGTAATTAGTACTGAAATTGGTCAGTTAGAGGTGGACAAATCAGCATCAAAACAGAAATCTGAAGAAGCGAAATCCGTCATGGAAGGGCGCAAGGCAACTGCTGATGACTATGTTAAACAAGTCAATGAATGGAGAAACAAGCTTTCTCGAGCAGAGAAGAAACAAAGTGCTTTGGAAGAAGATATTTCTCGAGATGCTGCCAAGAGACTGGATACGTTGACAGATTGTAAAATGAATGGCCAGTCAATCCCGCTACTAGAAGGTTCGCTTGATTCTATTCCCATGAAGCGTATTATTAATGAATCGGGTAACGATGAAAGAGAAGAAGAAGGTGACGACGAAGACGGAGATGTATCTATGGCCGATGCAGTAGCTACAGGGGATGTTCCTACATCACAAATATCGGATACTTCCGTGTTTGGTATTCTTATTAATTATAAGACACTCAGTGGCCGTCTACGGGAGTCTAGTGATCAGTCGATTGAGTCTGAGATTGATGAAGAAATCAGCAGCTTAACCAGCCAAATCGATGGTATGGTTGTTAATGCCCGAGCTGGAGATCACTTGGAGGATGCGGAAACGCGATTCAAGGAAGCAGCCAAGGATTCAGAGAAAGCTGGTACTGAGCACAGAGCGATTCGTAAGGCTTTTGAGGACATCAAACAAAAGAGATCGAAAGCATTCAACAACGCGTTTAATCAGATTTCCCGCAACATCGATGGTATCTATAAAGAATTGACCAGGAATAAATCGTTTCCTACAGGAGGAAGTGCCAATCTGTACTGGGAGAACGACGGCGATGATTTTGCTAAAGGCATTATCTATAATGTTCAACCACCAATGAAGCAATTCTGTGAAATCGAACAGCTGTCGGGTGGTGAGAAGACTATGGCTGCATTGGCATTATTATTTGCAATTCACCGGTTCCATCCTTCGCCATTTTTCATTCTCGATGAAATCGATGCTGCTTTGGATAATAACAATATTGCGAGCATTGGTCGATATATCAAACATAACGCTCGTGAAAACTTCCAATTCATTGTTATTAGTTTGAAGAATGGACTATTTGAGAAATCCGATTCATTGGTTGGTATCTATCGCGACCAGGATGTCAATAGCTCACGCGCCTTGACGTTGGATCTGCGTCAGTTTGACAGCAAGCCTCAATCAGTCCCTGACCAACGAACCACGGCCGCTCCAGTTGTCACTTAGTTCAACTACCTGTCTGTCTATCTATCTATATATATATATTAATATTTTACTCTAATTAATTACCTTTTCCAGGCGAATCAGTGTGAATACCCGTCGACTGCCCCATTGTTGGGGTTCGGATGGCTTTTCCGACTTGAATGCAAATCCTCGTCGTTTGTAATATTCGTCATTGCCTACGTCCTGTACACAGTCAGCAACAAGAATCGACTCTTGCTTGGGCTCTACCACTGATGATAGATACTGCTCAAGAACTGCTAGAAGCTTGGCACCTATTCCACTTCGCCAAAGATCGGGATTGACGGCCACAATACGCAGCGTGTAGTACGGTACTACTGGCGAGCTGGAAGATTCATGATGATTTTTCACCAATCCCATAACCGCCAATAGAGCCGACGATGGCGAGGGCATATCACCGGGCACCAATTTTTGATCACTATTAATATACGATACGCCATCTTCGGTAGTATAGGCAATAAATAGAAAGCCATCAGCTATTTCTTCAAGCAATTGTTCTGGCCCTTCTAATCTAAGAGTGTCTCCGAATAGACTGCCATGGGCATGTGACTTTGAAATGAACGCCCGATTGACTAATGTTATACATTTTGACAGGAGGCCGTTCGGCAGAGGTGTTGTGCTTGGCTGAACGACGTGATACTTGACAGACGTATCAGAAGTCATAATGCAGGGTATGTTTATAATGAGAGCTAGCTAGTTCACCAGTTTGTGAAGCCGTTAATAGATATTATTAGTAATGGCAGAAACTCCTCGAAAAGCCCGGCCAGGCTTATAGGGCTGAAAAGTGAACTCGCAGCTTGCTTCGGCAGGAAGCGTATAAAATACATGTTAGATAGGATATAAAATAGGTTATAACCGCCACCAAGGACTGAGGGCCGATAGAGCCGGATAAGCTAGGTCCAGTGAATAATCGAGATAAAATGGATGACGATTGTGGAAAGGAGAATTCGATAACCTGCTCACGTGACATCGGTCCCAGCATGGACAGACCATTAGTTGGAAAAACTGCAATTCGATCAGCGATGGAGCCGTGAACGAATCCCCGATCAACAGATTTCGGTTTCTTAATTGGGAACTATATATCAAGCAAGAGATTCGATGTTGAGCTTTTCGGTCCCTTGTACTATGATATCAGAGTATTCCTTTTCAACGGTACCTGCCATGTCCCAACTAACCGAGGAAGCATGACATGCAGTGTAGCAGAGAAGTAAGAAATGCAGGCACATTCTGGCTCATCAACGAGCCCTACCACCAAAATTTAAGACATGACATCAACAGCCCAGTCCTAAACCGAGCAAAACCGAGCTGCATGTCGGTGAGACGAACGTGCCGAAGGAAATCTTGATGGAAAGCTTAATATGAGGTTGCAAGGTAACAACAGACCAGAGCTGACCAGCAGGCACGTGACGGCCCCCTAGTTGGCTCCTCGGCGTGACCAGTCCCTTAATCAGGCTTCGTATAACGGAAATAAAGCATAGACAGAAAGAAACAGGCCCGTCCACGGTCGAGGCACCTACTCCCTCGATGTTGGCCCGTTCACAAAATCCGGGGTCTTCATCATCATCGACTGTTTCTTTCACAAGCTAAAGTAGCTCCTGTGTAAGCGGCCCGATGCTCTGTACAGTCTACTCCTATGCTCCCCCCCCTGCCCTCTGGTAAGGGAAAAGAATCGCTCATCAAGAACAATAGGGCATACCCTTGCCCACGTCGGAAACCACCTCGGCTGATTACACGAGACCCCACAAACAGGAAGCAAATATAAAAAGACGATTTGTTGCCGATTTGCAAATTTGATTTCAGTAACAAAGTGAATAAAATAGTTTTAGGTTTTCGCGTTAACGAATCTACTCCGTCCTCTTTTCTACCAAAGTCAATTCTCATACACATAGCCAAAAATGGGTCTTTCAGATAGTAAGTGAACAAAGAACTGGTGGTACCGACTACAAGACAGTTAGTTGTGACTAGCGACGAGCGGAAGAACTGGTTTTTTAAACCCACGTTACTAACCACACTCTCAAAGGTGCGTTCCCCTCTTCAGTTGTCTTTGATATCATCAACGATACTCTTATTGAGAAGCCTGAACTTGGCCCTAAGTTCATCAAGCAGACCAATGCCATCATCGCATTCACCCTTAAGAACAAGGAAGGAAAGACCGAGACTTGGACTCTTGATCTCAAGGACAAGGGTACTGTAGTCAAAGGTGCTGCTGGCAAGCCCGACATCGGCCTCATTCTCTCTGACGACCACTTTGGTCAACTTGTTGAAGGCAAGGCCAATGCCCAGAAGCTGTTCATGAGCGGTAAGCTCAAGGTCAAGGGTAATGTCATGAAGGCTGCTTCGGTCGAGGGTGTCCTCAAGCAAGCGCGTACTCATGCCCCTAAGCTTTAAATATAATTTAATATTTGTGTTTTCCTGTGTTTTTTTTTTTTTTGCCTCGGTTGTGGGTGCATGCCTCCGGGATCTGGGCTCTGCCCAGACCTGTAGCTCGCTTCTCTCGTTTGCAGGGTCGCGAGAGATTTTGTGCTATTTGCTAGCACGTACAACGAGCGAAGCGAGCAACGGGTCTGGGCAGAGCCCAGCCCCCGGAGGCAGGCAGACGAGGAATAGAGATCATTAAATAGTCAATTGAAGCTCGGTGAGGATTTTCGTGAACCGGGAATGGATCTCAATGAAAAATTCATCATCGTTTACTATGGCGCACAGGCTTTTGGCTATCTGTGTGGAGTCTCTTTTGCGAAGATACCTTTCGGGCCCCCCTGAAAACGATGATGACATATGCTGTTTCTGCGATTGTACGGTGGCTCTTTTTTGGATGGATTTCGATAGCTGTTCCATTTGCGGAACTACAATGTTCCAGGACTCGACTAATAAAGTCTCGTCCTCGCATACACAAGTTATGCCGTATCTTCTTACATGCCCTCGGGAAGACTCATCTTGGACCATGAAAACTAGGATAATGGCGCTTCCTATTGACGGGTCCGAGAATAGCATGGGCGTGCTATCATTAAACGTATGTTCAGATGATAGCATTCGGAGACAGGTTTGCCGAATGGCGGTGTATCGTTGTTGTGAGGCTGGATAATGCGATGACACACACACCAGGCCACCGTCCGAGCTCGACACCGACTTGATATCTGATTTCACACATGTCGTTCGCGAGGCATCCTCGGCCGTGTTGGAGCCATTCGACCGCGGTGTCGAGCTCGGGGACGGGATCTTGAACTCACACGACACACAAGTAGACGACGGCTGTGGAGTTCGTGACATGTTGTGATATTTTATCTCTGCCTTGGCATGATTGGGCGCCAGACACTGGGTACACATTATGGATGTGGGTCCGTGAATCTCACAAAAGTGTCCTAAACACATCTAGTGGGTATTGGTTAGGAACTCGATTGTACGTTGTTCGCGTACTATCGTACTTACCATGGCATTCATGTCGGGGTATATTGCACGTCTTGTTCTCCTTCTCTTTCACCGCCATCACCACCACCTAATGGTCTGGGTTCTTCCTTGACTTAATGTGAGTGTGCAAGGTCCCTGCCAAATTCTCCTCGGGGTAATGTGTGTTCTGTTGTGGTCTGGGTGCACTTGTTGGGTCAATTCATCATCTTTCGATTCTTGAATTGAATACTCCTCGATCCTTCGTATCGGTTCTTGCTGGTACAATGATTCTCTTGTCTCGGGACCGGCATAATCTGCCTCTCACAAATGAGGTAGGTCTTTTGATATAGAGACAACTAACAGATCCACTGAAAATTCAAAAGTCGAATAAATACCTAGTGCAAAATATTCACGAAACTTAACTGGATTCTCGCTTGACTTTAAACCCTCGCAAAACAACCAGAGAATGTTCAGTTAGTAACTTAAATTATTTATCATTGCACCCACATATGGAAGAATATCTATAGCCCAATTAGGCAACCACGTCTTTCTAATTCTGCAAAGAAATCTTTGTATTCTACGCAGCAAGCATGGCGGCGATCGCAATCGATCTATTATCTGGCAGCGATTCCGGTAGCAGTGCCCAGTCATCGTCCGATCGGTCGATTCAGGAAGCCAGGCAAACGACCATACGGGCCGGCGGGGACTGTGGTTTTGATAACGCATTAATGTTTACTACATCACATGGATCACATAGTCTGCTAGGGGTAGTGAACAGAGGGATCTTTTTATTGTCTGAATGTGCGGCGGACCCGTGAGGATCTTTTTTAGGAACCGCATCCGCTTTCGAGGAAAGAGGTTCAGAAGTAGAAGGGTACGAAGACCGCTAATCGTCGACCGATAGTATCCTAAGTTATGTAAACATACTACTGCCATTTTGGCGGATGCAGCTGTCAAAATAAACATTAATAATAATAGTACTTCTGTCAGTTCCTCCTCCAGAATACTCCCCCCCGTCTATGTCTCTTCAGACTGCCGTCCACCCTTACCCACCTCGACGGGGCTGCTGAAATAGATAATATATCCATAGCATTAGTATTCAGACCGAACTGTGAAAGTGGTGGAGAGGAGGTGGTGATATAATGTACACGCCGTCAGTGGTATCAGATGAATCGGACGGCGAAGAGAATGTTGCTGCTATTATTCCTCAGCTGCCGCTAGATATAGGCACTCCTGTATTGGAACCATATATGAGACGTCTGAGGCATGTGACTGGACTGGCCCTGAGAAATGTCACTTGGGATGTTAGGCAGGTCCGAAAGACCAGTATATCCGATAAATTGAGACACAATTCAGTAGGTTCGGTCGAGGAGAATTGGCATGAAGGTGGTGGTGGTGGTGGTGTTGAAGGGTGGCCTGCTGCGACCGTCATTGGTGCTGGCATTGGCGCTGGCAGTTCAAACCAGACGATAAACCATCCCGCTAGTACTACAACTATAGCCACCACAAACGAAACTCCCACTACAACCGGCCCAGAAAGTCCTCGAAATAGACGAACTAGGCGGCTCACTCGAGATGCCAATCAGCTGATGATGTTCGACCCTGCCGTTCAACAAGCACTCCATGATCTCAACTCTGAGGGCCTACTAGATAGTATGTTTGTTTTATACGCTCCCGGAAGGACTAAGCCTATTTATATCAGTGAAGTGGTCAACGGGTCTATGAACCCGGAGTTTACAGAAATCGACCTCTCCTCTTTATATGACGGCGTTCATATTACCAACAAGTCGATTTTTATTGTTTCCGTCTGGAGCAAGATTGACAATTGCAAGGATTCAAACCCGACGCCCACTAATAACTGGAAAAACATCTTTTCTGAGCTCGTGGATCTGTCAAGGTTGATATTTGTCGGTAAATCCGTTGATACAATCTCTATGTCATTTCCTCTGAATTCTTTAATTGTTTACTTGTCAGACGGTTGCTATGTTCTTCCGAAAACCCAGTCTGACAAGGGTGGTATCGCTAGCAAACAGAAAAGGCCTGCTCGAACAGGCGCCAGGTCGCAGTTTGGCAGTAATTCAAGTGGTTTCCCGGTTCCCACTTTATCGTTTGACTCGATTATGAAGATCAAAAACCTCGAAGAATGCATTAATGACGCGGAATTGACTATAAAATCAGTTTCTCAATCTATTACCAAAAAACTATATCCTTTTGAGACTAATTTATTTATCCTACAGAAAAACCACTCGCAGTTAAACCAAAAATTGACGCGAATAAAAGCCCAGACTGAACGAGAAAGTTCAATGCATAGTACGATTGTTCAACAAATCGAAGACGAAAAGAACAGACTGCTGGCTAGAAGACAGAAATTGAAACAAGAAACGGCATGTCAGCAAATGGCAAAACAATTCTTAGCCAGAGAGACAGCGGTTCTTACAGACACGAGGCAAGCCATTCAGACCAGCATTGAACTTACCACGGTTGAACTAGCAAGAATATCCACTTGTTTACAAGACATCTTTCCTATTGAAAGAGGCCACACCAGTATTGATAAAAGAGGGGATTTTTCCTTTACAATCTGTGGCCTGGATCTACCCGATGCTACTGCTGCTGCCATCACCACCAATCTCTATGATGAGGATGAAATAGCCGCTGCTTATGGGTTAATTACACAGTTAGTACATAAGATTTCGTGCTATATAGAAGTTCCTCTACGGTATCCAGTAGAAGTGTATGGCAGTCAGTCGTTCATATTCGATCCAATAAGTGCGATCCAGGGCTCACGAACGTTTCCATTATGGACCAAAGGCTCGATCTTTTATCGCTTCGAATATGGCGTGTATTTATTTCATAAGGATATCGAGCAATTGGTCAATTCGGTTTCCTTACCAGTGGTTGATATTCGACTTACACTTGCAAATATAAAGAATTTATTACTGGTGCTCTCATCATCCGGGGCAAGAATGAAGGAGCGGGTTTAGGCGGGGTTATCTATCTATCTATCTACATCCACGTCGGAGCGAGCGCATGACGATTGATAATTTAATGACTTTTTTCAAGACACTTTTTTTACATTCATGTTTGAAGTAAAATGGGCTCTTTTTTTCATTTTCATTTTTTCGTTTTCATTTTTTATTTTTTTTATTTTTATTTTTTTTGTGTAATTAAATACCAGCTTTGCTGTCGATTCAATTGGCCATCGAAAATATTAACTTCATCAGGTCATAATTTTCCTCTACCAGTTGTTGGTTGACATTTGCCAAGGTTTGCTGTCTGCAGTCATGACCAGAGAGGTTCCACCTTGCATTCCTTTAGCGGGGTGTTCGTTCTTAGTTCCTACGGTTTGTATCAAAGAATTGCAGGCCATTATCAATTAACTAATAGACAAATAAACAGAATGAACAGGTGTCTTCGCCTAGATTCCTTTTATTTTTGCCAGCTCATACGGGGAGGGAGCCCTTGATTTCCATTGTTCCATTGTTCCATTGTTCCCCATATTCGGTGTGCAAAAGGGTTCTGCAGCTACGTCAGAAGCAAGCATAAATTCTTGGGGTTGGGTCGTATACGGGTTTCAGAGCTCCGTGGTAACCACGCAAGGTTTAATGTCTTGTTGGGGAGCCCCTTCCTAATACTCAATCAGGTGATATAGCCAGAGCAAATAAAAAAAAGTATAAAAGGAGGACCATTCTCAACCATTATTTGGGCTCTTTTTTTTTCCTCCCTTTTTTTCTCTTTACACCAATTGTGTTATTTCTATATCAATCAACTGACTGGTATGACACTGATAGGAGTACTTTTAACTCTAAGATAAGATAGATGTCTTTTTTATCATTATCTCTAGAGTCAATTGTCGACTCATACCCTTCTATACCTACGTTAACTAACATCTTCATCTACATCTAGTATGGACACCTTGAGCTGTTTTCCCGCCTAAGATGTCGTGTCCTACTTTATTGTGTTTCTCTCTGAAAAATACCTAAACTTCTATAATAAGATTGCCATTACAGCAACTATACTATGGCAAGAACCAATCTTATTATAATTTCAAGGTGACTACAGTTCAAATGCATGGCCGGTGCCTGATCTTCCAGGGGTGAACAGCCCTTGGTGGATTGGAGCTGAGATTATACGGCTGAACTTGATCTAGATAACACTAGCGATAAGGACATGCATCTTACCCCTGAAAAACTAGCAATTCCCTGAGTGACAATGGATCTGGCAGTTGATGTTTATTACTCTTTTGCCTATTCATGTCATGATGCGGGGAAAATTGTTTAAATTTTTCACTTACTAACATTAGGTTTTTTTTCATCTGGTCAAGGCCCTAACTTGAAATTATTCAACCTCTCTTCAATATGACTCCTCCTACTGTATTCACCAGCTCTCCCACTCGCACTCTCGTCGATGCTGGGAAATTGGCCGCCATTAGCAAAGCTACTGGAACCGCCGAAATCGTTGTGCAACAAGATTGGGAAACTTTTGCTTTCAAGCCTATCCGAGAATCCACTGTGTCCCGTGCCATGACCAAGAGATATTTTGCTGATCTTGACAAGTACGCTGAAAGTGACATTGTCATCATTGGTGCTGGATCATGCGGTCTCAGTGCTGCTTATGTACTTGGAAAGGCCCGTCCCGACCTCAAGATTGCCATTATTGAAGGTGGTGTCGCCCCTGGTGGTGGTGCTTGGCTTGGCGGACAATTGTTCTCCGCCATGGTCATGCGTAAGCCGGCCGATGAGTTTCTTGATGAAATCCAGGTCCCTTATGAAGATGAAGGTGATTATGTCGTAGTCAAGCACGCTGCTTTGTTTACTTCGACTATTTTGTCCAAGGTCTTGGCTTTCCCAAACATTAAACTGTTTAATGCCACTACTGTTGAAGATTTGATTACTCGTAAGGACGCAACTACTGGCGAGCTTCGTATCGCTGGTGTAGTTACCAACTGGACTTTGGTTTCTATGCACCACGATGATCAATCTTGTATGGATCCTAACACCATCAATGCTCCTATTATCCTCTCTACCACTGGTCATGATGGTCCATTTGGTGCCTTTACTGTCAAGAGATTACTTTCAATGGGTTCAATTCAGAAGCTTGGAGGTATGCAAGGTCTTGACATGAAGACTGCCGAAGATGCCATTGTGAAGGGCACTCGTGAGATCGTCCCTGGTCTTGTTGTTGGTGGTATGGAGTTGTCCGAGTTTGATGGAGCCAATCGTATGGGTCCTACTTTTGGAGCCATGGTTTTATCTGGTGTTAAAGCTGCCGACTCGGTTCTTAGTGTTTTTGATCAACGGAAGAAGCAGAATGACAATTGTCTTTAGATTGGCTCGTCCGTCCTCACTTCAAGTCTCTCTTTGGGTTCAATTGGTTGATATCTTCAAATTAAATATGCTTAAAACAAAAAAAAAATCAAACTATAAATAAATAAATACATTCATTCGTTCTTTATACACAAAATGAGTCAGGCTGCTTTTGTACCCTTCCTAATTTTCTCTCCATTGATGACCACATGCAGTGCATTTATAGAACGTGGTCATAGGTTCATCGGCACTTCGAATCTGAAGCTGATAGAAGTATGCTTTGTCTCCTTCACATCTGTTTGTGGGACATCGGATAGGAGTTTGGTCTACGTTATCCCAAGCGCCTTCACCTCCCAACATATCATCGATCTGTTTTCTCTCCATGTACTTTCGGTCGAAAACCTTGATTCCATCAGATATAGGGAAATCATATGGGCAGGTTTTGCACTCGAACCTGTAGCCTCCAGTAGACCCCCGGGAGATCTATTGTAGTCGTTAGTTACTATTTTCTATACCTGGACCGCAGACTACATATATAAGCCGTCTGATGTTGAAGAGAAAGCAAGCGAGCAGACAATCGAACCATATCATGCCATCTATCAGGAAGCACAAACCGTACTTACTTGAAGCATGTTCGAACAGTTGGGACAAAACGTCAGCATTTCTTTCGATTTTCCTTTTATTGTGGCTTTTGTTAGAGATCGAGTGGTAAAACTGTTTTATGATTTCTCATATTCAGGGACTATTTCACGAAGCGGCTTTGAAAATTTCAGGACATAAACAAAACATGCCGGTTATGCGGGACATATAACTAACTGGCTGGACATCAGATCCGATTTTGATGTTAACCAAGAGCTGTAGATGTTGATGTTGTCAAAAATTAATCTAGTTTGATAGAATAAAAGATGCCTACTTCTCCAGAAACTCCAAGAAAGCGTAGAAGGACAGCATTTATAGGAAATTATGCTGATATTGCAGGTAATGGCCAGGCGGCTCATGTTGATGATGGTGATTCTGATGAAGTCATGGATGACGGAGAAGAAGATGACGCTGAAGAAGACGACGACCACGAAGAAGAAGACGACGATGAAAAACCGCTAGTAGTGAAATCTCTGGCTAAAACCTCTAGGACAGATAGAACTCCAAAGCGAAATGGACACGGAATAGCACGTCGGATTTTAACGCCGACTCCACGGCCGTCAAAGCCACAGTTCTCACGAACAGGGACCGATTTAGATAGGAGCGCTCGAAAGAGAGCTACACGACTTTTGGTAGACAGACTATTATTAGCTGAAAACTTAGACAATGATGAAGACGTCTTAGATGCCGACGATCAAAAAATCGCCGAGAAAATCATTAGGGAATCGAGAGAGGAAAGAGCTTCGTCAATTGGCAGGAACGATGATGACGAGGACGATTATGACGATGGGTCGTCACAAGTGGTCCCGAAATCCTTCGATGATGAGGATGATCTGTCACTGGCTGGAAAAGGTCCTCAAACAGCCCTCTTCTTGGAAGGTGCCGAGGGTTACTTCGACCAACATAAACTGAGAGAGAAGATCTCCACAACTCCATTTTCTAGAGCACCACGGATTGAATATCATGAATTTGTAAAGTTTGTACGGCAGTCGAATTCTATTCATGAAGACTCCCGTGCTTACTTAAGCTCGCTATATAGGGCCATGTTCCCTCAGTGGAGATTTGAACTAATGCAAAACTTCAGCATTCTCTTCTACGGAGTCGGCTCCAAGAGAAATTTAATAATGGAATTTGTTGCTACGTCGATCGATCCCAAGATCCCTGTGTTAGTAGCCAATGGATATAATCCTGCCACAAGTTTCAAAGAGATCATCAACTCGGCGGTAACGGTGTTGGTTAAAGACCCCATCGTACGGTCTTCATTTCCTAAACAGCTTACCGAGCTATTAGAAGCATTGCTCAAATATCTTGGTAAATCGGAAAGTGACCAATCAGTTCAATTGGTACTAGTAGTTCACAATCTTGATGGCGAAGCTCTTCGCTCAGACAGGTGGCAAGTGCTGCTTGCAAGGCTAGTATCTGCCAACCAGATATCTTTTATTGCATCCGTAGACCATATCCAGGCTCCAATTCTACTGGACGCAGCCAAGTTATCCCAATATAACTTTCTATGGCACGACCTAACGACATTTGAATTGTATACTACAGAAACATCTTTTGAAGATCCGTTAGCATTAGGAAGCGATCGATCAGCAGTCAGCTCCAGAGGAGTCAAATTTGTACTCTCTAGTCTAACTGCCAATGCACGCAGACTATATCAAGAACTTATCTGTTATCAAATTGCTATCATGACAGAAATATTGCCAGAAGATGATACCAGCACGGTAGGAGGTTCCCAGCATGGTATTGAATTCAAAGAACTCTATAAACAATGCAGCGAACAGTTGATTGTTTCAAACGAGCTCAATTTCAGAACGATGCTGAGTGAATTCTTTGATCATAAAATGGCAGCACGGACGAAAGATCAAACTGGACAAGAGGTAATCTATGTCCCATTTACAAAGGATTCGATTGAAGGTATTCTTGAGGAATTGGTTGTATAAGGGAGGGGAAACTATTTATTGTATAGCTCAATATTTATAAAGAAAATTGTACATAATATGCCTACATACACTCGTGACTATGTTCACTACATAAGGTGGTCCTAGTTCAATACGGTTGGAATCGAGCCTGCTCCTGCTTGGCCTTGCGATCTTTGTTTTTGTTGTACTTGGATTTGTCTCTTTTGGGCTTGTTTTCCGCTCTTATTTTTTTCATTTCCTCTTTCTCCTTATCTCGTGCCTTTTTCTTTTCTTTTCTGACTCTTCGTTCTTCTTTACCTACTTCTGATCGTCGCTTCTTAACGTCCTTCTTTCTATCCACATGTTCCCAATCATTGCTAATTTTATCAGGTTCATCAACAATCATATTTCCATCAACCATGTCGGAGATACTGGAGGGGGCTTGCCATGGTTCCGATATTCCCAAAATACTGCCACTGTCCTCTGGTCTCCATACTCGGACGATACCGTCCTCACCGCCAGTATATACACATTGAGCTTGGTGGTTGATATGGATTGCGCGCACAACTTCTTCCCCATGAGCACCTCCTAGGGTAATTGCATTTGCGGCATCGACTTTCCCAGAATGGACATTGAAGGGCAATAGTTTGAATTCGCGTTTCTCACTGTTAGATCCTACTCCAATGTATCCATCTGATAATAATAAATCAGCAACATATTGGCAATCCCAGGACTCACGAACATCGCCAAACTCGATTGGTTTAGGATCGAGCGAGTCGGCGTCGGGGTTGGCCAGAGAATAAATAGATAATGTTTCCATGTGCGATAGTGCTAAGATGCGATTGTCAGGCAAAAATCTTGCCTTGTGAATAGATGCACCATGGTTAATAACTTGATATACAGCTTCATCCTCATCGGCAATAGCAGTATTATAAATATTGACTAGTCCATCCACCGATCCAGATAGCAAGGCATTGTTATCATGAGGGTGAAATGCAACATCTGTAACGTCTTCACTATGAGAATCAATATAGGCGACCGATTGTTTGGCCGTACGAATGTCCCATAGCACGACACCAGCGTCTGCACCAACTAGTTGTGTACCGACAGCAATTTGATTATTTTGATTGCTTGCTAGACAAAGCATGTCAGCTTTGCTTTCTAAGGTGAATTGATGAGTAGATGAATTAGGAGACGCTATTGAGGTTCGCAAATCATATAATTTGAGACCTTGCTCACCACAAAGGGCAATCACATGCTCATTAACAGCAGTCACCGAATTGATATTCGATGTACTGTTAGTCTTTACAAATGGCCGCAAGTTATTGCCAGAGTTCGTTTTCAATGCCATAGGATCGAATGGTAGTAAATGGAGAGATGCACCAGAGTTGTCAGTGACGGAAGCCACGATACCATGAGCGGCAACTGGGATAATGTCTACAACGTAGGCATTTTGTCCAAACGATTGCTGAGCAAAAGCCTGAACACTTGGCATGATGGAAACTGATTCTAAAAAAAATAAAACCGTTGTGATATAACCGTGGCAGCAGAGATGGAGACTCTCTTGATGGCGGAAATTTTCAAGATCGACATAAAAAATTGAGCCGCATATGGTAAGAGATAAGATAAGGGTACGGACCGTATTTGGAGTGCCGTCATTGTATTCCTGACGGTATTATGAGCTAGTCAAATTATATATCCATTTGAGGACTAATATGAGAATGCTATATATATATATTTACAATCCTTTCGTTGCCAAGTCTACTTTTGTTATTTGTTTACGCAGTTCGGATTCGATACCAAGAAGTTTTTCGGTTACGCCATGGGAAGCATTTCTCGCACAGCAAAAGTCTGGACGATGTGGACCGATTCGAATATACCCTAACCCGAGGGGTTTTCCCAGGAATCTTTATTTTCTGTCACCACCACTATACGGTCTTTACGCAAGCGCTTCGGTGAACAATATAAAATATTCTGATTAGATAAGTTGCTGGTTCCTTCTACTTAATTCTACTTAATCTGAGAAGTGTTTCTAGCTGTTGAGATTATTTTTTTACTCAGAAAGAGATAAATCTCTCTCTCATTTCGTAGGAAAAAAATATCACGAGCATATTTCAACACGACCTTGTTATAAATCTTTTTTTGTTTAGAAGTAATCACTCGAATATGAGTTCAGCAGTCAGTAAGTTACATTCACGAAATTTTATCCTCCTTAACTCTACATAGCGTTATTATCTAGAGACTTATCAAATAGCTAACCGATTTGTGTAGATAAATCATCCAAGAGATTCGCGCCAAATGCGAATAGGGCAAATACCAGAGGAGCAGCTGTGAGATCGCAACAGCGAAGATTGTCCATTGTAGGACAAAAATCACATGCTGCTGCTGTTGCCGCTGCTAGTGCTTCTGCCAGTCTAACATCATCTCCCGCGATTACAGCTGCTAGTAGTCCTACTCAAGGCTCTTCGCCTATCTTAGGTCCGAGTCGGCAACAGGCACCTCCTCTGCTTCCTTCCCTTGCCATTCCGAGCTCGGTTTCCGCCCCGGTTGCTCCTATTCGACCCTCTTTGGCCATTGCACCTATTCAACGACCAAGGTCAATCTCCACAGCGGCCACTGACAGAACCGAAAATGCCGCTACAATTGAATCTGCACCTAGATCTAGAGATGCGTTGGATGCTAACGTCGAGTCAACATCTTCGGACAATAATATACCCGTTCGATTAAGAGGCTTGGCTTCCAAGCCTTCATTTGGAGGCAGTGATAGAGGATTTCCCGAGTTTAAAAGGCCTACTATTCGCGCTATCGAACGTCCTACTAAAATTTCCAACGTGCCAGTTCCGGTTACCAGGAAAGCCAGCGAAATTAGCTCGACAGATCTTCCACCGGCAAAGAAATTGCAAGTAGATTCTGGGTCAGCTAATCCTTCTTCAACTCAGCCAGACTCTGATATTAATGCTAGCAATGGTACGCCCACAGATGATGCTTCTCCTAATCAACCACTTTCTCCTCGGTCGCAACCAGCTGCTGTTCTGCCAACTTTGGCTCCGCCTACTGAGAGAGAAACGCGTTCGTCAAGACGGTTAAGAGAAATCCCTGCTCGTAATACAGCGACAAAACGATCTCGTTCAGAAATGCTTGATGATGAACCTGTATCATTACTTGATTCACTTGCTAAGCTTTCTTCCAACTCAACTCGAAAGAATTCTCAAAGAGACACTCTCGCTAATCTTCGAAGCCTGTCTACGAAAGCGGCAAAGCTTCGAAGTAACAGTAATAGCAACAACTCATTGTCCATTAGTGCTAGATTATCCAACCTCCGTGGTAGAAGTGCCAGTGAAGCAGCAGCTCTCGAGGTGGCGATAGAGAAAGAGCCGGAACCGGAGCCGGAACCACTCCAAGTTAAAAACCAGAAAGCCGCGCTCACTAGTGAAGCAGAAGTAACTTTGGAAGTTCGACCTAGTCAGCCGCCTACTGGCAATGATACATCTAGAATGTCGTCTGTCACAGATACATTAGAATTTTATCAGCCATTTCTTACATCGTCTAAATTTACTGCACTAAATAACAGACGACTTTCCGCGTCTTTTGGCTCCAGGGCTCGACAAAAGGATCGTGGACACGTGATAACCCCTAATCGTGCCCCGTCTCCACCAAAAAAGATTGAAAGAAAAGATAGTAAAGGTCGTGTGATACTTGACCCTGAAGACCTACCCAAATATGGTAGAGGGTATCGAAAAGTCGAAATTGCCGAAAGTCATGAAAAGGTTATTAACATTGATACGTTTACCATGGCTGATCTATGTAAAGAATTGCCAATTGGTGTCAAGAGTTCACAATACGACAGTTTTGAAAATGCTAGAAAGAAGCGTAGAGAAGCTAAAGAAAGAATTAGAAAACTCAAAAAGAAAGCGAAATCAGAAGACATATCAATAGCTGAGCTTGAAGAGCTTCGTAGAGTGGATGAAGAACGCATGGAAAGGCTTAAGGAGCAACAGAGTAAAACGCTTGAAGAGTTTAAGGACCCACAAGTAGGACCCGCTTCTGCTCCTCAGTTAATTTTATCAGAAGGCGGTGATATCTCCTTAGATGTTCAATCCACTGTTGTTGATAGACACGTTAATGCCAATTCTGAAGACATGGAACGAGAAGTCGAGAACGTTGATAAATTTAGTGAAATCACGAATAACTCAAGCTTCAGTGTTCGAGAAAGATCTGAAAGATGGGACGATAACGAAACTGACGAGTTCTATAAAGCTATTTCTATGTGGGGTACCGATTTCAATTTAGTTTCTCATATGTTCCCTGGCAGAAGTCGCCGACAGATTAAAACAAAATTCAAGCTAGAGGAGCGACGTAATCCTGCTAAGATTCATTTGGCTATTATGAGGAAACTACCTATTGATTTGAAATCTTATAGTGATAACATCGGCATACAACTGACCACCACGAAAGAAATCGAACGTGAGCTAGAAGAATTGAGACAGAAACATAAAGAGATTCTCAAGAAGGAAGAAGAAGCTCGCGAAAAGGCTCGCGAAGAGGATAATGCAAGGGCAGAACAACAGGAGAGAGACAGATTCGGGAGCAAAGCTAGGAACGGTTTGCGGGCGAACGAAGAGATTATTGGTGAGGTTGGTTTAGTTAAGACGGAATAAATAGGAGGCGGGGTTATTATATTTATTTAATTAATGTACATTTATATATGATTGTTGGGGGAGAAGTCTCTTGTTGTGCCAAGCGCATATCTCAGAGACACTTGCTAACAACTGTTTTCTTTAAATGCTAGGTTTGAGGATAATGCGAGCCAATGATTAGGATTGCACCGGATTGCGTCTGATAGTTCATCTATTTGATCATAATTAATGGACTGTGATAACATTCCATTTGTTGAGGGCTGCTCATCACGAGATATCATGTCGTTAATCAGCATGACCCTTGACAACCGAAACCAGTCATTTGGATTATTAAGAATCTGGTTCTGTAAGTGGTTTATTTGACTGTGACTGATAAGTTGACATTTTATGGTCGGTTCTAATTCTGCACCTTCTCGAGATTCTAGTACTGATGGAATACGGGCAATCTCATCCGCAATTGACTCGATTAAAGAACTAACATCACTTATAGGCTCGAATCTAGTCCACGGTTCATCCACAGGGATATCTCCAGCAACTGGACCACTGACAACAGATAATTGCTGTCTCAACGACACATTAAAGGTTTCGTTCGTTCGTTGAGTATTAGCATTCATTTGTAATAGTATATCCAGATTATCTTGACTGTCGCTAGAATGTCCAGGAGGTGAAGAAGGAAAATCACGAAGTTTAAACCTAGGCTTCAGTCTACCACACCCAAACAAATACGAATCTCTAAGAACATTATTTACATGAGCTGGAGTCGCCATTTTTTCTTTCCTCTTTTCCTCCTCATTCTCCCTCTCTCTGTCCAACTTCTGCTGCCATTCGCGGTCTGCCTGGAAACAGTCCTCCGTACACAAATCTCCAAATGCAGCTTTAATAGTAAAGCCTCTTTTGAAAAATCTACCCTCTTGTACAATTGGATATACCGTTTTAGGGCTAAAAAGTTTGACAAATTCGCAAGTTTCTTGGTACGATGAATGGAAGGAAAATTGGAAAAAGACCCGTACGGGCATGAGCTTTTTGCCTTCTTTCTCTGGGCAGTAGAGGATATTCCTGCCAAGTTTTATTACACCGGTTTTGAGCTCTTCTTCCTGAGCTCGTGGTGATGCCAACTCCGATTCATACAGAGTCAAATCGCAGTCTTGGGAAGAATTGTTAGCTTCGATTTGACTAATATGATAGTTGGTGCAAGCATAAATCTGTGCATCAGCATTTATGCCTCGACTTATACAATCTCTATCCCAACAAGCATGAAATTTCGCTTCTAACGGATCAGTTGTTAAGTAGGCTACCAGCGCTTTTATTAACACGCCCTCCGAATCAATGCGATTGCTCTTCGCAGCAAAGGAGTAGAGGTTATAAAGATATTCATCGACATGAATCTTGGAATTGAAACATCTCGCTAGCTCCAACAGCACTTCTTCATATCCTAGGGTCTGATTTCTTATCCAAAATGACATCTTTGCTGGGTACCTCTTAAGCTCTGCTAGAAGGTACTTGGTCCCTTGGTGATTTGGTGAAAGTCTAATATATCCGCCATCATTTTCATCCGATTTCCCTCTATAAGCAAATGTTGTATCTAGGTAGATACAGCTCAGCTGTCTATACCCACAAATATATGGGGAGAGATGTGAGTTATGAGTCAAGGAATTAACAAACCACGGCTCAGCTCTCATATCTCCAGTGTAAAGAACCGCCGTTCCATCTGATCCTTCAAAAAGGAACATAGTTGCTCCAGGACAATGATTGGCATCGATCAAAGTCACGCGAATCTTCTCCACGGGAGAAATGTTCATTTCATGTCCTACATTAAGTGCAAGTGATCTCTAATGATATGTTGGTTAATATACAGATCAGATCTACCTTTGTACGACGAAGGCTCAATACAAAGTGTTGGCTCAAGAAACAAGATCCTACGCTCGCTTCAAAATATGCCTACTTACTACTTACTACTTGTTTATGCTCGAATAAATGGCGGAACCTATATATCCGCCGTCCGTTTGTTGATTTTGTTCGTTCAGTTTTCGCTTGAAGTTTATAAAGAAGCTTTTTTTCCTTGTTAGCTACATCCTGCCTCTGGGATATGAGCTTCACCTACAATAGTTCATTGTAGCATCAAGTCGTTTGATCATACTCACTCTTCTTGTGATATCAGAACAATAGACATTTGGACCACTGTAATTCAGGCTATCTAGTCCTTTTGTATGATCGACATGGCAGTGGGACAAAAAGCACAGCCTTGGTTTGATTCTGTCATTTGTGAAAAAAAAATTGTCAACTGTATCAACGTTTTGGTAAGTTAGTGATTTGAGTTTACAACCGCTTGGCTCGCGCTCGCCACAACCATTATAATTTACTTCGAATAGCAGGAAATTCAGCCAACATTCCATTAAACGTTGACATATTCACTGAAGTTATTTATATGTACTTTATGCATTTCCTTACCGTACAGTGATAGAAGGTAAATAAGTAAAAACAAATAGAGTTTGCCTGTCTCCAAGTAGATGGCACCAAATTACGGGAATTCCAGGTCGGTTCACGTGATCACAGATTTGGACGACGCGTAGTTTTAAGATTCCAACTGACTGGTTAGCCACGACCATTAGCTCTCCGAGGGAGACAAAGCCAGTAAATATCTATAGTGCCAGATCCCGAATAAACGAAAAGCCAATCAGCTAGAAAAAAATGAAAAGTATAGCCAGGAAAGTTATTCGTTCACACATTCTTCCTCTCTACACTGATAGTGGACGTGATCTCAGGTTAGGGTAGAGCGTGAAATTTCAATCGTTAGGCCACTACTACCTAACAACCAAACTTCCCGGATCTGAACAAACACTAAGCATCCTAAAATGAGACGGAGACGTCTAACATTTCATGCTACGGAATTGTCTCCGTCTTTGGTAGAATATGTCTTATCCGATCAGTCACAGTCATTCATTGCTATTTCCTGGCCCATTGTCGTTAAGTTGGCGATAATTGCCCTAAACATATGGAGCTGGAGCCCCCATGCAACTTATAGACTTGGCCAGTTTGCTCACCAAATAATACCCAACGACTCAATAAGATACCATTCTAGTGGAAACTATTGCTCTGCTCTCGACTGGCTAATGTTGGGCTGTGCAGACATAAAAGTGAGCCTTCTGATGTGGCTGCTACGTCTCGTCAGTTGGTATTTTCTTCTTCTCAGACCGTATCGAATAGAGAAGTTAGTTGTTTTCAAGTCCTTTGGCGTTCAAGTGTCGAGTGTCGGCTCTTTTTACTTCTTCGGAGGGTCTACTCGATTTATACCTAAATCGAACATCGTTGATATCGTCATCCAGGAGTCCTTTCTAGGGTTTGAAATTCTAAACGTCCTTGCAATAATCATTCAAAATGAAGAGAAACTCCAGATTGTATTTCCTAGCCTTCTACCTAGACTGGCAGTAATTGAACGGGTCTGGCGAGGAGCCAATAAGTTCCTATATCAAGATTGATAATAGAGTTCTGTTCTGTATATATACGCATGTTTTATTTATTAATCTATTTATTTATCGGATCACTACAAAAACATAGCTGCTAGCTACCGCGAGGCAGAAAACTAAAGAACTGTTTCACCTCCCTCCTATTTGGAATATCACCACCAAAAAAAGTAGTCAGATAGTAATGACCCACACTAGGCAGCCCAACAAGTTACTGCGATCCGGTCGCCATGCCCAGGGCAGATGCTTCTCTGCTGGATTGCTCCACTCAAGAATGGCACCTGGCTTAAAGCTACCAAGCATACGGATTACTCACATAGCTCAAATTGCTAACCCCAAGATTCGAAACGGACAGCCACAAGTCCTACCGAAGTAGAAGGCAACCATGCGCAGAAAGATACCCTTTCCACCAAAATGCCACTACAGCGCAGATTTGCGTTTCCAAATAACTTTGAACTGAGGCTTCACTCACGTGACATGAAAACTGATCTTCGGGAAAATAGCGATAATTCGTTTATACATAGCAATAAATGCTATATAATCGTCATAATCGATAATCCTTTTGTTTATTTGAGGACATATTCTGTTCTATTTTGTTTCTGCTCTCATTTTTTGTACTTTTATTTTCTTTTTCCTATGTATAGGACTTTAATGAATATATATTCATTCATTCATTTTTCCTATGTATGTTCATTCAAACTGTATTGTTTATTGTATAGGACTTCAAACAAGATTATTATTGTTAGACAAAAAAGCTTATGGATATCTTATAATATGGTGTTTATCACGAATGTGGATCTTTAACTGACAGCTTCGGCCATATCCAGAGTAAAATAAGATTTCCCGTCCGATCAATCATATTCAAGCCTCTGAGAGCCTTGATCAGTAATGCCGTGGGA
>JAKTRT010000068.1:0-64254 GCA_030579895.1 Sugiyamaella grinbergsii | reverse complement strand
ATTATCAGTCATTTGGTTTCAAATTAAAGCACGACTGGTATTAGAAAAGAAACTTAACTACTCTATTTCAAAAACCCAGGGGGCTCCGGTGTTCGAGCACTCCGCGAAGCGGAGCTACGGGTCTGGGCAGCGCCCAGCCGCCGGAGGCACGCCATATAGTAGAGTGGGAGAGAACGTAGTTACATATGGGAATAATAAATATACGGAGATTAGGCTGGCAGTTAGTGGTCGGTTGGTCCAGTGGGTCGGTGCAGGCGACTTACTGTCTAGGAAATCAGCCGCGACGAGGAGCTCGAGGGCCATTTCGGGCGGGACATCGAACTCGGGAACGTCGGGCTTGTCTTTGTACTTTAGGTTGTAGTAGAGATACTCGCAGATTTTTTCTAGTAGGATACCGCTAATATTGCCGAGATGGACTCTGCCATACTGGGCTTCGGCAAACGCAGACGCAGTGAGCATTCCATTCAGGGTGCCCGAGATCATAGCCGCCTCGCGAAGAATGACAAAACTGAATCCATCGGACGACACCAGTGTCACGTATTCCGACTGACTTGATTCATTGGGTGAATTGCCGTCCATTGTGGCAGGCGATGAGGTCTCTGGCGGGAATTAGGAGAAGACGAAGACGAAGACGAAGAGAAGAGGAAGAGAAGAGGAAGAGAAGAGGAAGAGAAGAGGAAGAGAAAGAGGAAGTTGGTAGGAAGAGGAGGTGGGGCAGGAGTTGTCGGAGCCGGGTCCGTTAAAGGGATACTAATGGTGGCATTGAGAATGTGTAGGGTTGTTAGGTGAATGATCTACCCCTGATATTATCTTAACGGCTCCTGATTAAATCCATAGAATATCTATCTCTACACCATAATATACTCCTAGAACTCATTTATTACGTACTTGCCGGCTCGTCGCACGCCGGGCAATTGAGCTCCACAGTCTAATAAATACACCAGCTATTAAACTCCGCCTCACACGCCACACGCGCCACACACGCCGCATACCGCTCCTTATCGTTATCCACCTCCATCTTCACCGTTTGCGACCATCTGCTACTCCAATCCTCCATCTACACTCAAGACTCTACTATACCATGACATCCAATCCTACTCTCCTGTGGGAGAGATTACAGGATAAGTTCTATAGGAACTTCGAAGGATATCCTATGCAATGGGATATTAAGCAGATCGGTGACTTGGAAGACTACTTAATAGCCAGTGCTCCGTATGGAGGAGCCATAGCCTTGACTAGAGACTTAGGCAAAATCACCGCTTACCAAGGCCCACATAATGCCAATGTCACATCAATTCTTGTCTACAGTGGATCTGGAACCTTGTTACGTAGACTGCCATGGGATAATGGCCGTATCCGCGGACTCGGGTGGTCTGAGCTAGAACAGCTTATAGTCGTAGCCGACAACGGCACTGGTCGGTGCTATTATGACTTTGAAGGCAATTTCAATCAATTCTCGCTCGGGAAATTAGCCGAAGCTGAAGAAGTTGTTGAATGCAAATTCTATGCCAACGGGTTTATCGCATTACTTGGTAATGATCAGTTTGTGGCTATAAGCAGGTATAGTGAGATTCATGTCGAAGTGTTTGACAGACCTGCAAATATGACTGGAAGTACTCCTGTTATTCCTGTTACTCCTGGTACTCCTGGTATGACTGGTATGACTGCCAGGTCTCGTGCATACAGCACATGGCAGATTATCAGCCCCGATACTTCTATTGGGAGATCGTTAATCGTTATGGCAGTGAGTTCGGTAGATGGACTGGTGTACATCTTTGATGGCGATGAGATTCGGACTCATAAACTAGCAAGTAGTCAAACAGAAGCTGCTGCTAATCTGCCTGTCAGTAGCAAAAAGAGGCATGCAATAACTACTGAGCCTCCTCCACCTCCATCGAAAATATCCCATCTTTCAGTCTCACCGAACGGCGACTTCGTGGCCTATTACGACCAGACAGCATCTACGGTAACAGTTATGTCAGCCGATCTCCAAACAAAACTAGCACATTATAAAACCGATAACACCGATGTACCTCGCCAAGTCGAATGGTGTGGTAACGATGCTGTGGCTATTAGCTGGGAAGAGGATATCACTCTGGTCGGCCCTTGGGGAGGTTCGCTCAATCTCTACTTTAATTCAGCAGTATTAGTGTTTCCAGAAATCGACGGCATACGCACACTGACTATTGATAAGCATGATTTCTTCAGTAAAGTCCCTGACACAGTCGTCGATATCTTCAGACTCGGGTCTACTACGCCGGCAGCCATCTTACGGGATTGCATTGAGCAGCTGGACAGAAAATCGTCAAAGGCAGATGAGAATTTACTAATAATCAAAGACTCGCTTGCTGAAGCTGTCAATGGCTGTATCGAAGCAGCCAGCCTTGAATTTGAATCACTATGGCAGAAAAAGCTTCTACGGGCTGCCACGTTTGGCAAGGCTGCAATCGATCTGTACAATAGCGACAAGTATCTTCAAATAAGTGAATACTTACGAGTGCTTAACAATGTTCGTCAATTTGATGTAGGCATATTAATATCATACAACCAGTTGATTCATCTAGGACCTCACAAACTCATTGATCGACTGCTTACGAGAAGAATGCATCAATTAGCTTTCAAATGCGCCGAGTATCTTCATCTCCCAGTTGTGAACATCTATGTTCATTGGGCTAAAACAAAAATCAATGTGTCTACCGATAGTGACGATGAAACGCTATTCAAAGCTATTATAAATAGACTTGGAGATGTTGCCGGCATCTCATACGAAGATATCGCCAAAACTGCATTTGATCAAGGACGTTTAGAACTAGCAATTGTTCTGACTGAAAAAGAGCCTCGAAGAGACAAGCAGGTTCCGCTTCTATTAAACATGCAGCAAGACGAGCTAGCTCTCGACGAATCAGTCAAGAGCGGAGATGCTAACCTTGTATACTATGTTGTCATGATGTTACATCGAAAACTGCCTCTAGCGAGCTTTTTCCGATTAATCAACGACCGGCCTATCGCTTCAGCATGTTTCGAGCAAATTTGTAAATTAACCGATAAAGACCTGCTGACCAATTTCTATTACCAAGATGATCGAAGACTCGACAATGCCGAAATTAAATACAAGCAAGCGATCGAGAGATATAATAGTAGCACTTCCACCTCAATAGACGCATATCTAGATGATATCCAAGAAATCCGACAAAACTACCAAGAGATCAAAGACCGCAGTTTTGAAGTCCGAGTGCTAGAAGAGCAAGCAAGGGTCATCAATCTTCAACGACAACTTGAAAAGGACTACGACCAACCATTTCTCGGATTCACATTAGTTGAAACAATATCTGCATTATTAAAAATGTCCCAGACGACACGGGCTATCAAGGTTAAAGATGAATTCAAGATCTCGGATAAGAAGTTCTGGTGGATCAGACTTCAAGCTTTGATCAGTCGTAGAGATTGGGATGGCCTTCACAAGCTGGCCACTGGCAAAAAGTCTCCGATTGGCTATGAGCCTTTTTACAACGAATGTCTCAAGGCTGGCAGTAAGCGAAATGCTGCCCTTTACATTGCTCATTGTACGAATCTTACTTATCAACGGCGAATTGAAATGTGCATTGAAGTCGATGATATTCGACGAGCTGCTAATGAAGCGACCAATGCCCGTGACATTCAAGCGCTCGAACAGCTCAAGAATCTTGCAACTCCAGCTATTGCGACCGAAATCGCGACTTCAATAGCTGGCTTGCAACAAAAATAAGCGCTACAAATCGAGGGCGGCCGCTACACTTTTAATGATATATGAATATGAGAATACGATATAACAAGTCATAAATAATAATAAATAGTAATAATATACATTAGCCACAAGATAAGGTGGTTACGTAGTTGACCGTCCGTTTTCCACCCTGATCGTAGTAGTGCCATCTTCACCAGTCAACCAGCTAGGCATTTTTGTAACGTCTACAACTCCGTTAACGGCCATTTTGTAAACTCCCGCAAAGACGTCCTCTCCTTCCATACGAATCGTAAACTTTGGCTGAAACTCACTGTCAGTCTCTGTATACGGTTCACTAAGTTTGATTTCTACCATAGGTAATGAATTTTTGGACTTGTAATCTTGTAGTGAATCAAGATCTTGACCTGTGAACAGAATACGAGCCATTCTTCGCCGTTTATTCATGGCAATCTCTCTACTGTCGGTAGGTTCTAATCTGATTCGTTTAGGCCCTTTTGAGTTTCTAGAGCCCACAAGAAGATTTAGCGGCGATCTGTCTACAACTCCATCAGCGTAAATCGACCACGCTCCTAAAGACGCCCCGTCTCTACTGCTGGTACCCTTAATGACCGATAGAGAATGCAGAGCCCTGGATGGTAGATCATGAGAGATCTTAAGCGTAATCGGTATTCCAGGTGTCGATAACGCAGTTGCAAGAGAAAATAAAACAGTATTTAGAGTCGAGCTGACACTGCCACCACCTCCAGGACCAGAGCTGGAGATAGCCGAATGCAGCACATATGGTGATGAGCTTGGAAACGCCAGGTAAATCGGCTTCAGGGACGCCATTGTACTCATATTCAGGTCTTGTGATTTGGGTTCAAACATTTGAATCCTCACGACCACTAATGACAAAGGTTGATATTGTGTCACATACATGTGCCCAAGAATCAGTGGGTACATGGCTCTTTGTAGTGTCTTTAAAAACAGCGTTGGTTCTATAACTGGTATAAACTTATTGTCACCGTGGTACAGAGTTGAGAATGTCCAAGTATGTTTTTCTTTAAATTCTAAAATGTCTATTTAGTATGTTAGAAACTGTTCACTCAGTCAGCTATTAGGCTGGTATACTGACATTTGCTTTCTATTTGAGCTACTTGTTGCAAGTTAAACCCATCATGCCAATAATCATGACGAATCCTTCGAATCAGCTGAGACTTATTTGCCTTTTGCACTTCTGGAGATTCCATCTCTTCTTGTAGATAAGCCGTCATCCGACGGTCTTTGGATGTTAGTGTGTGCTCTGGACCTAGACGATTGTGGGAATTGTCCGATACATGCTTATCTCCGTCATGTTCATCGTCATCTAATTCCAAAGGAGGCAGTGTTGTTTTGTTACTGAGCCATTGGTTAACAAGCTCCATTATCTGCTTTCTACTAAACCGGTTCAGTAGGCTATAAGCCCTGTCCGATAACAGCGTATGAGTATAGGTATTTGGCAGAGTCAGTTTCTTGCGCCCAACGGACGATGAAAGTAGTCCTGATGAGCTACCATTACTCGGTCGATCTGTTAAAGTAGTCGTAGCCATTACATCAATAGTAGTGTCTATCAGGTTTGAATATGACCAAAGGGTTCGAGATATAAAAAAGTGGTGAAGATCGAAGACGGGTAGGGAAGCGTTTATTTACAAGTCGTTGCCATAGTGACTGCAGATAGCGCCGTGCGGATATGGAATCCGCGGTGCACCCGAAATTATGTCTGCGAAGGCAGACCACAGTAGTTCAGCCGAGAAAGAAGGGAAGCGGTTACTGAATCTAGTATTCTTTCTGTATTACCCGAGTTGATACGGAGAGAGCTCCGTTTCCATCCGATGCTGGTAAAGACTTCTATTTCTATTTCTGTCTCTATCAAGTACGTTATCAATTCTGCACCCAATTTATAGCACCCCTGCCCTTATCTTTCAGCCGCGCATGAAAAAATATATTTGATGAAGATCCCTTTCAACTCGGCCATCTTCAGAGCCAAGTATTATATTTATTATCATATATTTATTTATCTGCTGGCACCCGTTTTTTTCAATATGTCATCAGAAGCTCCAGTGAAACCTACATTTGATAAATCAAGATCAGAGCTTTTCGTTAGAGCTCTACCTCAAGATGCTACCTCTGAACAATTATCAGACTTTTTCTCCAATGTCGCTCCTGTTAAGCACGCGGTAGTTGTTACTGATGCTACCTCGGGTCTGTCTAAAGGATTTGGGTTTGTTAGTTTTGTCGAGCCTGAGGATGCTCAGACTGCTCTTGAAAAGGGAAGAAAGATCAAGTTTAATGGAAAATCTATCAGTATTGAATTTGCTAAACCTCGTACCAGAGGAACTGAGAAGTCGGAAGAGTCTGCCTCTAGTACAACCGAAAAGATCGAGAAGAGACGTCCTCGACTCATTATTAGAAACTTGCCTTGGTCAGTTAGAGACAAAAGTGTTCTGGTCAAAGCATTCAGCAAATATGGCAAAGTAGCAGATGCATTTATTCCCCGTCTGGCAGGTGGTAGAATGTCCGGATTTGCATTTGTTACTATGAACAAGAAGTCTCATGCATTAAAAGCTATTGAAGAGTCCAAAGATCTCAAGATTGACAATAGATCTGTAGCTGTTGATTTTGCGATTGAAAAGGAGAAGTGGGTATCTGGTAAAGATGAAGATGAAGACGAAGAGGAGAGCGAAAGTGAAGACGAAGAAGAAGAAGAAGAAGAAGAAGAAGAAAATAATGAAGAGGAAAATGAAGATGAGGAAGTTGAAGATGAAGAAAATCCTGATAAAGAGCAGAGTGAGGAAGAAGAACAACCAAAATACAAACAAAGACCAGCTTCTAATACCTTCACAGTGTTCGTCAGAAATATCCCCTATGACGCTACTGCTGAGACTCTGAAAGAGCATTTTCAACAGTTTGGTCCAGTCCGATATGCCCTCCCCGTAATGGATAAAGTACTGAACCAAGCAAAGGGTACTGCTTTTGTTGCGTTCAGAGACGAAAAAGACTGTCTTGAATGTGTTAAATCGGCCCCTACTGGTGGGTCAAGTTCGCTATTAATCGCCGACGATGCTGATCCTAGATATGTTTTTGAAGGACGGATTTTATCTATTACCAAAGCTGTTGAGCGTGAAACTGCTGATAAGTTAGCAACTGTAAGCGCCAATGAAAGAAAGAAGTTGTTAGGTAAAGAGCCGGCGAATAAAGATAGAAGAAACCTGTTCCTGTTGAATGAAGGTCGTATCACGGCAGAATCAAGATTAGGACAGACCATGCCTGCCAATGAATTGGAAATCAGACAAAAGTCCTTTGATCTACGTAAGCAACAGCTTACCAAGAATGCTACTTTGCATCTCAGTTTAACTCGTCTTGCAATCCGAAACTTACCTAGATCTATGAATGAAAGAGCGTTGAAATCATTGTCCAGAAAAGCGGTTGTGGAGTTTGCTACTGAGGTTCGAAAAGAACTGAGGCAGCCATTGACTCAGGAAGAGAACAAACGATCGTCGAAATTCCAAGAGCTTTTTGGGCGTAATTCAAGTAAGCACGGTATTGTAAGACAAGCCAAGATCATCACCGAACACAAAGAATCAGGAGGATTAGGTAGAAGTAGAGGTTATGGATTCGTTGAATTCAGAGATCATAGATCTGCTCTCATGGGACTTCGTTGGATGAATGCCCATCTAGTTTCTAAAGATGAGATTCTTGAAGGGTATCCAAAAGCCGAAGAAGGGGAAGAAGAAGAAAAGATTGACTTCTCTGAGAGTACGAGACGTCGCTTGGTAGTTGAATTTGCAATTGAGAACGCTCAAGTTGTGAGAAGGAGACGTGAGACGCAGGAAAGAGTCAAAATTGCTCATGACAGAAGAGATCAAGCACAGGCGACCGAGAAAGCCAAAGAAGAGGCCGACGAGAAAGCAAGAAAAAGAGCTCGAGATGAAGAGGAGAGTAAATCAAACGAGAAAGATGTTCAGCATATTATTGGAAAGAAGAGAAAGATGAGGAAACAAGGTAGGAATTAAATGTAGAATAAATTTTAATTGTACATAATTATATAAATAAAGAATATTTATGCATCAGTGATTTCGAGGCGATTTAGATCGTAAAGACATTGTCCTTTCAATCCACCCATCAGTTCCACCTTCTTTTTCTATAATTTCGTTCATAGTTTTGGGCGGGTTTTCTACCTTGAATCGACCTATAATGGCAGCGTTCCGGGTACTAGGGATTCGCAGCATCTCTTTTTCCACTTTCCAGCCTATTTGAGAAGAGATGTCTTCTACATGGTCGACAAGCGACGCGTACGAGGACTTGGCTTCGGGGTTTTTAGGGTCTCTAGGAGTGAATCTATACTTTGCGCCAGATAGTGAATGCGAACAACAGGGTATTACCACGAATGGCCGTCCTAGTAGAGGAATCCATACAGTGAGTTCATCAGAGTGGTTGCCGATGACGAATGCATTTGTTGGTAGGTCTAATAAGTTAACACTAGGATCTTTGGAAAGCTCTTCGTAGTTATATGGGCCGGTACTTGCTGGAGCATCTATGCTTGTGCCAAAAATCGGTTGAGGGATAATCACTTGTTCTTGCAATTGACACTGTATATGAGCAGGATACTTGAGCCATGATTTACGAGTTCGGGCATCGATTCCTTTACCTTGGTACCCTTCTGAAATTAAAATAAAAACTAAAAGACCATTTCCACACCCTAAATCGTAGAAACAGAAATCGGTCTTCTTTTTATACATTTGGGCCCAGAGTTCTATGAGAAAGGCAGCAATTGCCAGATCTTCGAAAACATGCTTTTTCGGGTCTGTCTGCTCTGCCCAGTTGGAAACTAAATCTTTAGCATACTTGTGCTTCAGATCCATATATTTATCTTGAAATGCAACTTTTTCGACGACCATATCATGATGGACTCTCTTTTTATAGCCGTTCATTACTCCGTTGGAATGCCTATGGCATGTTTGTAATAGATGTAAAGCTATACGAATGGCTCTATCTGAGTCGTCCAGTTCGGATAATGATGAGACAGTGTTGATGTCGGATGCGTTTGATTCAGAGCTGGTAGGGTCTATCGTGCGAGGAGGTTTGTCCGTAGAGGCTTTGTCAAATGGAATATAATGCAATGAGACGGACTGTTCGTGATACAATAAACCGACCGCTTCAACAGGAGGTAAATAATAAGGACACTCATCAGGGGATAATAAGTGTGGGAGATATACCACGAGCATGGTATTACTGTCGTGAACACCGGTATATATTAGACAGGACTGGTTGATGACAGCATCTCGAAGAGGATTTCTAGGGACAATGCGCCGAATAATAGCTCTAGAGAGGTTGAGAAATGATTTGTCCACTTTCCCATCTTTAGGAGTAACGTCGTCCAGGTTATGAGTTAATGGCATGGCAACTGGGTCGATAGCTGGAGGATGGAGAGTGGTAGTGGTATTAATATTGGTAGCGTCACCAGAAACGGGGATCTGTTCATCTTTTAAGATATCCGCTCTCATAATAACAGTCGAGTTGACATTTGGATGTCGAATGATATTCAGCATAGCTTCTTGGAAATGTTCTTTCATATAGGAAGCCTCGATGGAATATATTGGCGACCATTTTGAGCCAATGATGGATTTTTCACCCCGAATGTCTTTGATATCTAAAGGCATTATAAAGGGACGTCCGTTTAACGGTTAGGTAATGTACAATGGTACATAAATAAATAAATAAATAACACCCACGTAGGAAATGTGTAGATCGAGATTGTTATTTATTTTTTGCAAATATTTTTTTTTTTTAAACTTTTCTCGTGAAGTAGATCAGATGAAATTTCATATGCACAATGCGCACTCTGTATACTCCGAGCACGACGACTAGCCGCATGTGCTGACAGACCGGCACCGCACGGCTGGCTTTCCTACATAAGGTGATGGCGACAGGCAGACAAGTCGTCCAGAAGTCCACTCCATACGTACTCTACACGTGAACCAGAGCGAGATCCGAAACTGACGAGCATCGGTAAGGCAACCAACCACCGGATCGTAGAATGAGTAGCACTTCGTCACAGTAAGTATAGATAGAAAGATATGGTAGAGAAAGGGGTATAAAAAGGTAGACAGAGAGTGGTAAAGATCGATCCATACTAACAATCGCCAGGTTTCAACAGTAAGTACCAGACGGCCAACAACAAGATATCCTATTTAGATATTATGTTCAAATCATCAGACCATCATCTGAATGCTACGTGAATGAAACCGTCATACCATCGATCGTTTAGAGCTAACAAATGACAGACTGGAAAAGCTTGGTGAAGGTACCTATGCTACAGTATATAAAGGACGCAATAGGACCACGGGACAATTGGTGGCATTGAAAGAGATCAATCTGGATAGCGAGGAAGGCACTCCATCGACAGCTATTCGGGAGATCTCGCTGATGAAAGAACTGAAACATGAGAATATCGTCACGCTGTACGATGTGATCCATACCGAGAACAAGCTGAATCTTGTGTTCGAACATATGGACCGAGATTTGAAAAAGTTCATGGATAGTCACGGAAATAAGGGTGCCTTAGAAGCCCGCCAGGTCAAGGCGTTCATGTACCAGCTTTTAAAGGGAATCATGTTTTGTCATGAAAATAGAGTGCTCCATCGAGACTTGAAGCCTCAGAATCTTCTTATTAATAGAAAAGGACAGTTGAAGTTGGCGGATTTCGGTCTTGCTCGGGCGTTTGGCATTCCTGTGAATACGTTTTCAAACGAAGTCGTCACTTTATGGTACCGGGCTCCAGACGTATTACTTGGATCCCGTACGTATTCCACCTCCATTGACATTTGGTCTGCTGGCTGTATTCTGGCAGAAATGTTCACTGGACGGCCTCTATTCCCAGGCACCTCGAACGATGATCAATTGACGAAAATCTTCAAACTTATGGGCACTCCCAATGAGACTACCTGGCCTGGTATCTCGTCTTTACCTAATTATAGGAATAGTTTCCCAGTGTATGCGCCTCAGGACCTTCGTACTATCATTCCTCAAATCGAGCCGCTAGCTTTAGATCTTCTATTATTATTGTTGCAAATGAAACCCGAGAACCGAATCACTGCTTCTCAAGCTCTCCAGCATCCATGGTTTGCAGAGTATAATCTCCATCATCAAGAAGTCCCGATTCCTTATTAATAGTTTTCTGCTTTTGTTTATTTTTTACTTAGTTTAATGTATTTTTTGTTGTCTTTTGTATTTAATCAATTGTTCTGCGTATGAACTGAGATGAGGTGAAAAGGGCTGTATATATACAAACCGTGTACATGTACTGTCACCCTCAGCGGTCTGTTTGAATTGCTGAATATTATGCGCTCGATCTAGTTCTCTTGTGAAAACGTCCCATAATAATCACTATCTAGACACTCTCGTCAAATCCCTCCCGACTCGAGACTTGAACAACCGCGTTTACTGAATATTATGTCACCCTCAGCGGTCTGCTTCCATTGCTGAATATTATGCGCTCGATCCAATTTTTTTGTTGAAACGTCCCATAATAATGACTAACCAGGAAGTCTCGTCAAATTCCAAGGGTCTCTAGGTCCCTGCGTCGGTTTAGTTCCGACACTTATACAACCGCATTTACTGAATATTATGTCACCCTCAGCGGTCTGTTTCCATTGCTGAATATTATGCGCTCGATCTAGTTCTCTTGTGAAAACGTCCCATAATAATCACTAACCAGGTAGTCTCGTCAAATCCCTCCCGACTCGAGACTTGCAAAACCGCATTTATTGAATATTATGTCACCCTCAGTGGTCTGTTTCCATTGCTGAATATTATGCGCTCGATCTAGTTTTCTTGTCAAAACGTCCCATAATAATGACTTACCAGGAAGTCTCGTCAAATTCCAAGGGTCTCTAGGTCCCTGCGTCGGTTTAGTTCCGACACTTATACAACCGCGTTTACTGAATATTATGCGCTTCCGTCCCAGCCTTGCCTCGACATACCGTACACATATACCGAACACCCCGTATCTCACACCTTTGACCCTCCATCGCTGGCCATCGTCTCACCACGACCACCACTCATAGTTGAAGCAAGCAAACAAGTCGACTTGCCAACAATTGCGGCCGCAAGCTAACTGGTCTTCAATAACAGCTCAAATGATACATCGATTCAGTCATAAATCAAAGCACCAGCGAACTGGTTCGTCGGCCAACAGTGACCAGAATCAATCCACACCCGCTACGCCAACTGCACAATCTCCGGTAGTCGTTCAAAAGGAAGCGGCCACGAATCCTCCTTCTGTTGGCTCGCCTACAAGCGGGAAATTCAGCATCGACCTCAAGGAACGCTATGACTTGGAAAAAAAACAGATCATCGACTCGTGTTTCTCGAAACACGATGAACAAGGAGCATGTAAGTTATTCTTATATGGTAATAGAGGGAGCAGCCCATAATGAAGTTGAACAAAGTGCAATTGCACTCCCATAATGAATGGACAATAGTAGCACACTCACAACGTGTCCACTCACAACGTGTCCTTTTTCTTTCTCACCCATAATATTCGCGGCGTAAAAATCAAAACTAACAAAAACCTTCAAAACAGTACTGGATAGTTATATCACTCACGTAAGAGTTATTGAGGATTCTCATTATCCATCTTCCCGACCACCTCCAAATCAACCTGAATCTTCCAAAAAGCATCGCACAATCATTCTTGCCGTTCGCAAATCAGGTAGAGTAAGAGTCCATAAAGCTCGTGAAAATGAAAAAGGCGTCTATCAGATTGGTAAAACCTGGAATCTTGATGAACTCACGAGAATGGACAATGATTTGGGAAACCCTGAAGGATTCACTATTCATCTAGGTAAGCCATATTATTGGACCACCGACACTATAAAAGAGAAGAAGATTATTATCAATAGTATGCTAAAGATTTACAAAAAGTACACAAATGGAGGAGTCCCCGAGTTAAAGGGAATGGAAACTATTGTGGACGTAGCTACAAGGACTTCGGCTATCGCTAATTCACCAGTTTCGGCGGACAGTTCAACTGTTGTAGGTACGCCGTCGGTTCCAGGTTCTGGTCCTGTACTGAAATTGGCGTCAGCGCCGGCACCACATTCTGGACCCGAACCGACCGGTTCAGCATCAACTTTACCGCCACAAGTACAAACACCAACAGAAGCGCAGCCTGGTTCTGGTCAGATTCTCTCTGCTGCCCCGATTGCATCTCCAGCAACTCGTGGACCACCAACTCGTCAAGGAGCAGCTCCCCCTCCGACTACACCTTCTAATTCAAAACCTCCATTAGCTACGACAAAGTCTTCTTCCTCATTACAAGGGCCGCCGCTGAGGAACGGAAATGACGGACCCACTCGCTCTACACCCACGCAACCAGCCCCGTCGCTTCAGAAGAAACCGTCTTTACCGCTGCTCAATAGCAATCTCGCCCCTGGTGCGTACGCTGCTGCTGGAGCCGCTGCTACCGCCGCTGCTCTTGCCAGTTCTAAATCCTCTTCCTCTTCCCTATCCGGACCTTCTCCCAGACGACCATCGCAACCAAATAGTTCTACAGCTTCTCCCGCCGTGTCTCAGACTCCTCCACAAACCACTCGAAAGTCGTCTGGTACTGGTTCCACTGTTAAAGCAATGCAAGCCCGTTTGCAAAATCAAATGAACAACGGAAATGGAAATGGCCCCGCTGTGTCTACAAACTCTTCTGCAAGTGGTTCTCAAAGTTCTCTGATATCAGCACGACCGTCGCCGTCAAGGCAATTTTCCACGGGATCAATTCCAAGGCAACAACAGAAAGAGTCTCAGGATCCCTCCAGTTTGGTTGCCCCCGTCTCATCGTCTGCGCTCACTGGGCCAGTTATTAATTCAATCAGTCCCGCTGCAACTAAGTCATTACAACTAGTCAACCCGCCTCGACAGGGGCAGTCGCCTAAACCACACGTTCGTCAAGCTTCTTCTGATATGCCACCATCCCAACCTCATTCTCCTCCCAAACCATCACATGCAACGATCACTACTCAAACTTCAAAGGCTGCGGAAATGCAAAACAAATCCAAAGGACAATCTATTAATCTCGTTGGTAATGAAGGCTTGGGAATTGCAGGGATAGAACCAGTCGCTGCAGGCACCGCCACTGCGACTCGTAAGAACATGCCATCTCCAAGAACAATTCTTACATCTGCCGAGGACGAGAATACTCCTCTTACATTAACCAAGTCTGCTCCAATGTCTTCAAGTTTAGAACCGCCAGAAGCCCGGCCAGCTCCTAGCCACGGCCCTTCTAGGTCGACTCCCGATTTGGTCCCTGAAAAAGCACATAGCCGAAGTCATTCGTCTGTTCAAGATGTCAAAATCTTTGCTCGGTCTCCAAACTTGAACTCTCAAGAACGTGAAGATGATATTGACAATGAAGACATTCCACGAAGTGAGACAAATGATACCGTACCACGGCAGCTCAAGAATGGCCATTCTCATCACCTTTCTACTTCTTCGTCATCATCTTATACTAAGGGCCATCGCGCACGCCGTCCGTCAACTGCGTCCACCCTGTCCAAAGCTTCGAAAACGAGGCGTTTATCAATGATCTCTAATGCGTCAGCTGTCGAAGAAACTCTGGAAGATTTCAATTGGGATGGCAAAGAAGACGTTGCAGCGTTGGAAGCAAATATTAGAAGAGAACTGGCGCAAATTGAAGCTTCGAATCTTCACAATGTTGTTGATCTTGATGAACGACTGGACGAATTGGATCGTTCTCTGGACCTGGCTGGAGAAGAATGTGATAAAATAAGTACCGCTTTAGGATATTTCTCAGTCCAGTTGGGTAGTTTTGGTGATAATATTTTCCATATTGAGAGCCAGGGTCAAGGTTTGCAGGTTCAAACTACTAACCAAAAGACTCTATGGAATGAGCTTAACAGTCTATTACATACAGTCTCGCTTCCTAATGATACTTTGATGATTCTCAATAAAGGTGGGTATGAAGCGCCAAAGGATCTTTCAATACTGGAATTGGCTGCTATTGACTTATATAAAGCGGTTCAAGCGGTACGATCCACCGATGCCACTAAATCAAGCTCCCTTAGCAGCCTGAAAGCTCTACAGGAGAAGAAGCATATTTGTGATGAGGCCTCATCAAAGTTTGTTAGTAGGTCAAAGGCCTATCTAGAGATGAGATTCGAGTCGGTTATACAGACAATCGAGCGAGAACTCGGATCTACTCATATGCCTGGAGATGAGCCCAAAATGCAAAGAATCGACCATTATGTATTGGCCAAACTATACCCACTTAGCGGAATCATTCTGTTTATGAAAGAGATCGGAACTCAAAGCTATATATCAATCTTTAGATCATATCAGGGTTACCTGCGACAATATCATGAAAGTACAATCTCTGCCTTCTTGGCAAAGTGGAAGCGACAACTATCAACCTTAGCGGCAAAATATGAGCAATTCTCCCATAGTGGAGGAAAAGACTTGAACGCCAGTTCTGAAGGGCTTGTTACGAAATCTTTAAAGCGGTCTGGCACTATTGCGAGATTCAAGTCTACAGGAAGCTCTTCTTCAGTATCGCTTGATTCCAACGGAACTGGCTCGAGAAATGGAAGTCTCAATCAACCATTGGAAGATAGTAGAGGCCTGGTTGACCAGACCGACCGTAAACTCATCCAAAGAGCATTAAAACGGATCTTTGATGGATTGACGTCTATTGTAATTGGTGAACAGGAGGTGGTTACACTACTTTTCCATCTGTCGTCATTTGACATTGGAGACTTCCCAACGTTTGCTAGGGCCAATCCAGTTGATAAAAGGCTCAAATCACCAGAGTATTATTTTAAACTGCGTACTCGAGAAATCGACCCCGATTATAACAAGGCACAAGATTTGTCTACTAGTATGGGGTTGATTTTCGATAGCTGGTTTGACCAAGTGTCGCAGTTTATTGATTACTATCTATTGCATTTCAACATTGGCGCTCCTACTTTGGTGGCCATAATTGAGATATATCTTCATAAATTAGACTCGACTAACCAAGACTTTCTTTCCCAGGCTCTCAACAAGCTTAAAGATCGGATTTCCAGTTCATGGCAAAAGTTCTTATCTGAACAGCTTGCAGTTATCAATGGAACTCTTGTTTCAAGTAAAAAGCGTGAAGGTGTAGTTGTGTTTGTTCGGCGATTTCCGATGTTTGCGAAATCTGTTGAGGAGGACCTAAAAGATGTGGCCAATGGCGATTCAATCCAACATTTGCCAGTTCGTAAGGCAGTTGATACTTCCTATGAAAAAATCGGTAAAGCAATTTTCCAGAACCTCGAGAGGCTGGCCAAAGATAGTGGTAGTTCAGGTTCAGGTGGTGCCAATGGTACCTCTGGCGGTCCCCCTAGTACTACTCTTGCGAACAACGGCTCTTCTAATTTGGCATCGGGCAGCGATTTTGAAGATAAGGAGTTGTTGAATTATCACGTAATGATGATTGAAAATATGAATGTTCTTATGGAGTCTCTTGGGTCGATCGATAACTACTACTTAGAAACAATTGCGTTTACTTCCAAAACAACATATCGCAAGGAGTTGGATCTCTACGTTCAGACAGTTTTGCACCGTCCCATTGGTAAAATGATGGACTTTATACAAGGCGTCAATGCGATTGTTAATAAGAATTCTGGCGAAAATCCATCTCTGCGTCATGGATACTCGAAGTCTTACTTCCGGAAGCTCCTTGTCAATCACGATGGTAAAGAAGTCCGTAAAGGAATTGAGACGCTACGCAAGAGAGTGGAAAAGCATTTTGCAAACGAAGATGAAGAGAACATATCTCATCATAATCGTAAGCTGTTAGATAAGGTGTGGTCGGCCATTCAAGCCCACTATTCTGTTCTCTATGGTGACCTTACAAGAATAGAGTCAAAGTACTATACCGAGCCTGGTGAGTCTAGTTTGATTGAGTTTTCTAAAAATGATATTATGGCTGGCTTTGCGAAAGTATAGCTTATTTATATATGGATACATATTAGTTTTTTACATGGGTATTTTACGCCTGGCGGCTTTACAAAGCGCAACCGCCAAAGCTAAAGCTTGATATACACACTTTTTAAAAAAAAAATTTATTCTAAATAAAAAAAAAAAAAAAAAAAAAAAAAAAAGAAAAGGAATAGGAAAAAAAATAAAATCCTATTCAAACCTTTAGTCAAAATGTACCCTCTTCTCTTAGTTAATCATTTTACACAATCGAAGCGCTTTCTTTGTTTAATTGACCACATTACACCTCACATTTTTGGTAAATCCTCAACCTTCACTTTGTTCTCTTTTAACCAGTCGACATCAATCAATTTGTCCTTTGCTTCTAACAAAAACTTGTAACTGGTTTTGATAGTTCCATCGCTGACACCAGTCTTGTCAGCAATTTCAGTCCCTGATACTGACTCCTTAAATAATGAGGCTGCCATGTAAATAGCGGCTGCGGCAATAGAGATAGGAGAACGACCGGCCAGTGTACCCTCGTCTTTTGCTCTTCTAGCAATATGCTCAGCAGCTTTAGTCACTTGTGACGAAAGACCCAAGTGAGAACAGAAACGACGTACCAAGTCTTCGGCGTGTGTTTGTGTAGTCTGGTACTCTTCGTTCGTACTATGAGATAACTTAATACCGGCCGACTGAAGCAACTTCTCCATAATCTTGAAAGTACGCCCTATCTCTTTTTTAGGAACACTTGTCAAAGCCCAGATCTCTTTGAACGTACGAGCAACCCCCGAATGCCGACATGCGATAAAAATGGCTGCTGCCATGATCGATTCTTGACTCTTTCCTTTCAACGTCCGATCTTCGTAGACAATCTTATATGCCTCCTTGGCGGCATCCTGGACAATCTTTGGCAACAGAAACGCTTCACACATTTGAGAAATCCTGCTAAACGCAACCTGAAGAACTGAGTCCTTCCTGTCATGATTTCTATTCTGAGTTCTACTCAAGTCACGCCCTAAAGTAGAACCCGGAGCGCCCAAAGAAATCATCGTATCCAACTGATTATTGTCTAACAGGGGATTACCAGCCTCTCCTACACGAGAAGGGTCGTCATTTCCTTGGTCATCGTTCGAGAACGTACGCCATTCAGACCTGGTATCTACGATTCGGTCGCCGAGAACCAAACCGCAGTTCCCGCACACCATATCGCCCTCACTGAATCGTTCAACGATATCAGGAGGCATGATCCTACACTCAGGACACATAAGCCTAACATTTAAGTTGACATGATACTGTTCATCTTCTTTGCTCGGCATGATATGAGAGGATGGACAGACAAACGTGAAATGTCAGCAGACGGACGCCAGACAGTTGCTTTATATTTTGAGTTTTGAACTGGCTGCTTAGCAATAGAAGGGTTGGGGTTAGAATGCGAGGCGTCTGCGGCGGTGTATGCCGCGGAGAGAGCGGCGGCGCTTACTAAAGACGTCTATTTGCAGATAATAGAGCGATATGAGTTTTATAAAAGTCTTTATAAGTGCTGGAAGCATTAGATATTCTGAGATGTCTTGATTCTCTGTTCATTGCAGTGCTGTTTTACTAATATTACTACTGTATAAACGAGTCTCACCTACTGACTGGGTAGAACGAACCATCCACCTATGTACAAGGTAGTTAGTATAACAACCAGGTGGTAAATTTATCTCTCTATTCTATTTCTCTATTCTATTGTGTAGACATACATTCTACTCAACTGCAATCTTAGAAAGCTGATGTCGAGAAAGCCCGAGCTACATCGTATCACCAGCTAGAACTGAATGCAGGGACTGTTTCTCTGCCGATCGCTACTCGGATAGGATATCAAACGGCGGCTGCATAATATTTTTTTTTTTGGGAATGATAATATTTTTTTTTTTTCAGGGCTGATGCTTATTTATTGCTTGATATCAAATTTTAGTATAACCAACTAATACCAAAAACCAATAGACAATCAGAAAAATGAAGGCCAAGAAACCTCAAAGTAAAAGAAAGAGTACTCGTCTTCAGCAGGGTATTAAAAAGAAGGTGGCAGCTCACACTCGAAAAGAGCGCAAGCTGTCTAAGAAGGACGTTACGTGGAAATCAAAAGCGAAGAAAGATCCAGGTATTCCTAATTCATTCCCTTATAAAGGACGAATTCTAGAACAAATTGAACAAAATCGAGTTAAAGAGGCAGAAGAAAAAGAACGAAGAAAACAGGCTCAGCGCGCTGCTGCTAAAACTGCTGGAGAGACATTCGCGGGATTAGGTGAGGATGATGAGATGGTTCTAGAAGAGTCTAATTCAGACCGGTTATCTGCTTTATTGGCATCAGCACAACAAGCTGCCAAGGAATATGATGGCGAAGAGAGCGAAGATGAGGATGACGATGGTGATATGGAACTCGATGATGATGAAGACGATGAGGAGGAACAAGATCAAGGACTGGAAATAACCGAGGGAGACAATGTTTTTGAGGGATCACGAAAGGCATTTGATAAACTGTATAAACAGGTTGTGGACGATGCTGATGTCGTTTTATACGTGTTGGATGCTCGGAATCCAGAAGGTACCAGATCAAGACAAGTTGAACGAACGGTTCTGGCGAATCCCAATAAAAGACTGATTTTCGTTTTAAACAAAATCGATCTTGTACCTACCGAGGTTCTTAAAAAATGGGTTAAATATTTAGAATTGGCATTCCCCACTATTCCATTGGCAGCCTCTTCGGCTGCTCCTAATGCTACTACTTTTGAACACAAAGGTCTTACTCAAGTTACTACATCCAATGTCCTCTTACAAGCATTAAAGAAATATGCTAGTGAATCACAATTAAAAAGATCAGTTTCTGTGGGTGTCATTGGATATCCTAATGTTGGGAAATCATCAGTTATTAACTCGCTAACGGCTCGTCATGGTGCCAGCAACAAGGCTTGCCCCGTCGGTGCTCAAGCTGGAGTCACTACAGTTATTCGTAAAGTCAAGGTTGACAATAAGTTGAGTATTTTAGATTCTCCAGGTATTGTATTTCCATCTAGTGAATCGTCTAAAAATGCCAACCCGGTTCAAGAGAAAGCCCGTCTCATTCTTCTTAATGCCGTTCCACCAAAGCAAATCGATGACCCAAGACCAGCAGTGTCATTATTGCTTAAAAGACTTTCTAAAGATGATGACTTAATGAACCGACTCAAGAGTTATTATGATCTACCTCCCATTGTCACTAGTCCTCATGATAAGTTTGTCACGAGCTTTTTAGTTGAAATTGCCCGTAAAAAGGGAAGACTTGGCAAAGGCGGCGTCCCAGACTTGGATAGTTCTGCTACTGCTGTCATTACTGATTGGAGAGATGGAAGAATCTGCGGTTGGGCTTTACCACCTCTATTGAAGTCATCATCCACTGTTGCTGGTGGTGCTGCCGGTGGTTCTAGTATATCATCAGATGCTGCCATTGAACAAAACCAGACGGTAATTGTTAGTGAATGGGCCAAAGAGTTTAGCTTAGATGGCTTATGGGACGGGGAGTTTGCCGAATAGGTAGATTGTACTTGCTGTCTGTTTTTTTTTTTATTTATGTTTATATCGTTATATGGTGTATATATGAATTGATTGCATTTAGTTTGTATGGTAAGATGTGCTATCGGTTATATGTGTGGAATATGATTAGTGTACAGGAGAGATATGGTCTAGATTGACATCGGACACTGGAAATGATTCTGGGCTACAACTGACGGCTCATGGCAAACAGCAAGTTGCCCATGGAATTAGTTTACTTGAATGTAACATGCGTATTATGTAGATATAGCTCCTATTCCTCCTTCGTATATGTATATATATATATTCTCAGTCGAATACATTGCTATCCATATTTATACGTGCTTGCCTGGGCCCTTGTACTGGCTATTACTGGCTATGCCTCAATATCGACACCGACGCCATAGCATAACCTCCCTATCGTATTCAAGATCTTCCTGTCTTCTCAATCAAGAAGACTCAAGTCCTGATATCTAGTTGCTAATCTGTGTGTGTTTCATGTAGTGCAATAAAGTTCATAGTCACTTTAAGACGCTTAACATGGTATTAACTGGTTAAACCTTTATTACGAGTTTAGGTTATTATACAACACGCGCTTACGCTATTACTCTACGGGTACTTACGTTATTACTCTACGGGTACTTTCGTTATTACACTACACGCACTTTCGTTATTACACTACACGCACTTACGTTATTACACTACACGCACTTACCTCATGTATTAGACAGCAGGTATTCCATTACCCAAAGACCTACCTTTGGACGTCCTGCTGTACCCTTGACAGGCTTGTGGGGGGATCTCCCAGCTGGCGCTGGCAGGCTGCGGATGCTGCATAGTTTGGTCGGGGATCGAGCATATTTGTGCTCAGACCAGGCGGAGTAGGAGGCCGTCAAAACGGTACTGCAGTGTCTGGCGGACGGAACGATCTACATAAACACTTCACTGAGACGGTTCGTTCTCAACAGATATGAAACGATACCAGTGAGCTGCTTTTTACATGGACCGGTTGTTTTTGGAATAATTCGCAGAAAACATTCTCATTTTTTATATGTGTCACGATTTGTAGAAAGTTTAAGATAGCAGAAAACTATATTCAGAATCTTGTTTTTGGGATTCGGAGATAGCACTAACTCTGTTGAGGAGAAGAAACTGGCGGTGAAAAAAAATATACCACAGCCAAAGAAAAAATAGACGTTATCAAAATTGGTCGCTTGCAAAAGATAGACAGTATCAGAGATCAGAGTTGGTCGCTTTACAACTGGCTTGCAATGGACGACCAACAGTTCAACGCTCCCAGCGTTGACGCTGCCTCGACCGACAATATACCCAAGTGGCCGCAGATAAAAGCGCTGGTGCGCAAACAACTGGTTCTACTTAGACGAAGTTGGTTCTGGACTTGCTTCCGAGCATTCCTACTGCCAGTAGCATACATCGTCTTCATGGTACGTCCCCTGTCGCGAAGCGACCACAACGGGTCCGGGCAGCGCCCGGTCACCAAAGGTGAAACAAACTACGTAACAAGCACACTAACGTACCCAACCACAGGGCGAAGCAAAACACTTTTTCATCAACTTTGGAGTCTATGGCGTAGGCAAACCAGCCGAGATCCATGACTTGCCGTCGGTGGTCGGAAACCAGCTCGTGGCATACTTTCCCAGCGACTCAAATATGGCCGGGCTGGATGAAGTGCATCGCATCATGAACATCGTATTCAAAGACATTGCACCCGAGAATGTGAAATATCTAGATAATCCAGATGACATTCTCACAGTCTGTAGAGAAAACCTGCGCGGTACGAGCAAATGTTACGGGGCCATTCAATGGAACGGAATCGATTTAGACACAAATACGTATAACTATACTATCCGAGGTAACTCAGGATTGAATTATGTCAACGTAGGTGGAAGCAAGTCATCTGGTGACGTCTATGTACTACCATTACAGTTTGCTGTCGACAAGGCTATTGCCAATCTGACCGTCACACCGCAATCATTGCCATACACATTCAATACTGAAGAAGACTACAAAAACAAGACAAATAAAATATACATGAAGGCTATCATCAACTGGCTGGCTCCAGCATTATTTCTCTGTATGATTGGCGTTGTATACCATCTAGCAGGCATAGTGGCTCAAGAGCGGGAAATGGGAATGACGAATCTACTGACAAGTATGGGATTGTCGACCACCATCAGATTCTTGAGTTATCATGTTTCGTTTTCATTAGTTTATTTGATTGGCTGGATTGTCATCGCCATTGCGTTTAGTGGCGAGTTATATACAAAGAGTAGCGCTGCCATCATTATTTTCTATCATATTTTCAGCGGCCTTGCAATGATCTCTTGGGCTATCTTTTTAGGGAACTTCTTTAAAAGTGCTCAGGTATCGGGTATTTTCGCGTCGGGAATATCAGTTGTTCTTGCCATTGTGACCACTCTACAAACCCAGCTGCCAGCTTCTGAAGGGCCCTATCGCTCTGGAGCGGTTTATGCCCTGTCATTTCTATTCCCGCCTTGTAACTATAGTTACTTCATATCGACTATATCAAGATGGCAGCGCGTATTACAAGCAACAAACATGGTCGAGAAGGCCCCTGGTTCCAACATCCGGGTCATAGTAATCTTTGTGTTTGCGATTTTGCAAATATTTCTCTTTTTGGGACTGGCCGTCCTATGTGATAAATGGTTTTTCAGTTTCAAGAAGCTCAAGTTAACTACCGAAGGTTTAAATGATAACAACGCTATTCAAATCACCCAACTCAACAAGACCTATACTACCACGAAACTGTGGCCCAGGCCTAGGAAACTGAGAGTCACTGCTGTCAACAACCTTTCTGCAGGTATCGGTCTTGGTCAAATTGTATGTCTCCTAGGTGCAAACGGATCGGGCAAAACAACAACTTTGGAGATGATTTCTGGAATCCAGTCAGTTAGCACCGGATCGATTATTCTCCGACCAGGAAGTAAAGTAGGCATCTGCCCACAGAAAAATGTCCTATGGGATAAGTTGACTGTAAGAGAGCATATCGAGATTTGGGCGGGAATCAAGGGTGGAACGAAAAATATCAAGACCAAAGAACAACTCAAATCTCTTGTTGACAGTCTAATCGAGAGATGCGACTTAACACCTAAAGCAAGCACCAAAGCTGGCAATCTTAGTGGCGGGCAACAACGAAAACTACAACTGGCAATTATGTTTGTTGGTGGAAGTAATGTATGCTGTATCGACGAAGCATCCTCGGGTTTAGATCCTCTTAGTAGAAGAAAGATTTGGGATATTCTACTTGAAAGTAGAGGTCAGCTCACTCTTATCCTAACTACTCATTTTCTTGATGAGGCAGATCTTCTGTCTGACGATGTGTTCATCATGTCTAAAGGTGTCCTAAAAGCTGAGGGACCCACTCTACGACTCAAACACCGACTTGGAGGCGGGTACCGTGTTATTGCCTTGTCTCAATCTCAATCTCAGTCGACCCTAAGTACCTCTGAAAAGAAGGCCGTCGATTATCGAGTTGAAGAAATGGATGCTGAAACTGTTATGGAAATGGACTCTGCCCACCAGGTGTTAAGTACCATTTCAACTCTTCAAGAAAATGGACAGCAATATCGAGTTGAAGGGCCTAGTCTTGAAAAAGTGTTCCTTAACGTTGCGCAAAGTGACCATGAAGGTTTCAGGCTCGGTAAACTCGGAGCTGAGTGGATTGAGGAATCTGAAGACCCTGGATCGCCCAACCTTAATGCCAGCCAGGTTGCTGAAACGTTACAGGTAACCAGTAAAGGTACAGTAGGCTTATATCGCCAACTTATTGCAATGTTCTCCAAGCGATTTATTATATTCCGACGAGCTCCACTCACAGAAATTGTTACCTTGGTTGTGCCTATTATTGTCGCTATTGCTACTAGGTCGTTCCTCGTCAACTTCAACGGATCCGGATGTTCTGTAGCAGCCCAATTTCAAGATCAGGAGTTCACAAACCTGAACTTTGAGCAGTTCTCTATGATTGCTGGCCCATCATCGGACATAGCGAGTCATATTAATGGATTGTCAACTGTTGCTAAGAATATTCAAAGCAGCCTACTTGATGCAAATGTTTCTGTTAATGAGGTCTTGGGGCTTCTAAACAAAGAAACCACTTTTGTTAATAGCATTTCTGCATTCACAAGTGCCATAAATAATAACTTTGCTGATATCTCTCCTGGTGGGTTTTTCCTGGGAGATTCTAAAACTGTTCCTACAATGGCTTACATTATAGATTTACCAGATTTTGGTACCTATACCGGTAGTACTGTTCTAAACATACTTAACAATGTTATCCTGAACGGAACTGTCAATCTTGTCACAAACTACTCACCCTTTCAGAATGTTTGGTCCAGCAGTACTGGAGACTCATTACAGTTTGTAGTATATTTCACTCTCTCTATGTCGGTAGCTCCTGCGTTTGTCGGGTTATATCCTACTTTTGAAAGGCTCAGCAAAGTTCGAGCAATGCATTACTCGAATGGTTTAAGAATATTCCCATTATGGTTTGCTTATACCTCGTTTAGTTTTATATTTGTTGTGCTGTGTTCGGCTGTCCTGACTGCTATCATTGGCACTTCAAACTCGTCGATTATTGGTGTTGGCTATTTGTTCTTGTGCTTCTTGTTATACGGACTATCGTCCATTTTGGTCAGTTTTGTCATGTCGTTAGTGGTACAGTCACAACTGGCAGCATTCGCCATTACCGCTGCGCTTCAAGCAGTATACTTTCTTGTTTATCTCATTGCCTATTTGAGTATCCTTGCATATGGGAGTCCCGTTACCATCTCGTCCAATCTGCTTATTGTTCATTTCGTAATGGCCCTGTTTATGCCAGTAGCGAATTTAGTCCGAGCATTGTTTGTTTCTCTAAATCTGTTTGGTGTCATTTGTCATGATGATGGGTCTGGTCGAATAACTTACCTCGGAAACATCGTTGCATATGGTGGGCCAATTTTGTATATGATCTTACAAATTATCGCGCTATTTTGCGGTATTATGTGGTGGGAATCTGGCAAATATAGGTTATCATTTGTTTCCAAGAGGCGACAAAATGAGCTTATTGCAGTAGATGAGATCCCTGAAGATGAAAAATCCCCAGACATTCTCAAAGAAAATGAGCTTGTTGATAACTCATCCGAACTCTTCGAAGATGGTCTTCGACTATCTCATGTTCACAAAATTTTCGGTAATAAGAAAACGAGCAATCATGTAGTCAACGATGTCACATTTGGCGTCAAAAATGGTGAATGTTTTGCACTTCTGGGCCCTAATGGTGCTGGTAAAACAACGTCTCTCAACATGATTAGGGGTGAGATGGCTCCTACTAAGGGCGAGTTGTTTGTTAATGGTGTTTCAGTACTTTCAGACAGATCTACAGCAAGATCAAGGTTAGGAGTTTGTCCACAATTCGATGCCATGGATAAGATGACAGTTGTAGAGATTTTATACTTTTATGGAAAGCTACGAGGACTAGATCGCATCGATTATCATGTTGACAAAATTATTGAAGCTGTAGGAATCGGCCGATTCAGAGACCGTATGGCGTATAAGCTTAGCGGAGGTAACAAGCGAAAGCTTTCGTTAGCAGTTGCTCTTATTGGTAATCCCCCAGTCTTGCTGTTAGATGAGCCGTCAAGTGGAATGGACGCATTTGCTAAAAGAATTATGTGGAAGACCTTGTCATTAGTTTCTCATGGTCGTTCCATTGTACTTACAACCCATTCTATGGAAGAAGCCGATGCTCTTGCATCTCGAGCCGGATTCTTAGCAAAGCGGTTATTGGCTGTAGGTACCACTGATGATTTGTGTCAAAAGTATGGACAAGCAAATCATCTCCATATTATCTGCAACAGTGCTCCAAATACAACGATGGAAGAAATGGAAAACATTTTGTCCTGGGTTCAACAGCAATTCCCCGGTTCATGTGCAGAAGATAAACTTCACCAGGGCCAAATCAGAATGTCAGTGCCATTCCAAGGCGAATGCGGTTCAAACGATATCTTGCCGATTTACCGATCTCTGGAAGAGCATAAAAGTGAATTAGGAATAGAGTCTTATACACTCACACCAACGACCTTGGAAGAGGTATTTTTGCGAATCATTGGTAAACACCAAATTGCTGAAGAAGAGAGTTAAAAAAAACTGTTAGATTGTCATAGAAAATGTTATTTTTATGTTTGTTAGTTATTTTTAATGCATTTCTTTACTATTATTATATATCATAATTCACCAACGATTCTACGGGAAGTAAGTGATGATTCCCATTCCTGTAAACAGCTCTCGCAATATGAGTTCACTTGAGCTTTTATTTCCGAACTAACGTTGTTGCTATATTTCCTCGAAAGCGAGCACGTATTCAGTTCAGTCACTAACCAATTCCGCCATTCGGCAAACAAAGACTCAGCTTCAATTGTGTTTAAAAGACGTAAATTAACAAGCAGATCATTCCTCTTCTCGCCAATCTCATTTCTGATTTTATTCAGCTTCATAGAAAACTCATAGCTGGGAGACTCCCAATCAGACGCAATCATGAAATCCGATCTGTCGAGATCCATTTTATCCATTGGCGAATAACTAGCAATGGATTTAAACTTCTCATAACAGATACTAGATGATGAAGAATAGTGAGTCAGGCCCCTTCCTTCATTTATGATATCACTGATCTCACCCAAATAAATAGTACGTCGCATGGCAGTATTCGCATTCGGAATAACATTTATATCCCTAGACATTTGCTCGGCTCTGGATTCAGTCCAATATGCTACCGACGATCTAGTAGATAACAAAATATTGTAACCAACAGAGATGATCAAGAATAAAATCAAAAACTTATTTACAGTCAATTCTCTCCATATACGCCGTCCAATGCCTCCTAGAACCACGAAAACATTGCTAATAATACTGACCACCCATCCGCCAAATACACTTGCAGAAACCTTGAGAAGATACTCTTTTGTGAGAGAAACCGGTGTAAGTGAATTGTAATTTTCTTCCCGCTGTGGCTCGTCGCCAGTACTCTTGCTAGATCCAGTAATGCCAAGCTCATCTCCGACAGACGTTCCCAGCTTACCAAATACTCGTACCGCAGTGTTGGTCATACCTCTGTGACCGAGCTTTTTACGGCACTCGGCAACTCGATCGCTAATATTTTTAGCCTCATGGGTGAAATGGTGATATACTAGACTTTCGACGACATTACGGGCAATGGCCGCGGATTTAATCCATTCAATACTTGACCAAATAGAAAGTTTGCATCGTGACTTGGCAGTGAAAACAATTATAAACCGGGTCGTCACATAAAAAGTAGCTCCATATGGAAGCTCCCAAGGGGTGCGTCGATCATAAACAATGTAGAGAAGATTATCGTCTTTTCGTTCGATTCGCTGTAAATTGGTTGTTCTCTCATTTCTACTACCCTGGCTACCAGTGAGGACGCCTTTAGAGCTGAATACATAGGTTATCTCGCGCTCTAGTCTGTTAGTGGATACCTTTTTCCAGGGCGTAACTTCAAGCTTAGTCCTATCATATAGAGGAGATTCTGAATATTTAAACACGGGCGAAAGCTCACCAAACATGACATGGAAAAGAGCTTTAGCAGGAACATCATATTCGCGCTCCAACATTAGCCGGTCCATTAAAGTGGCCATATTACTCTCAATATTTGGATACCTCTTGGAGGCAATGAACGTTGAATTTACTGCATCTTCGACGGTTGCCGGTCCATTCGTAGGTTTAGGCTTCAAGTTGTGCTGAAGGGACAGATATTTTTGAAGTAACTTTTTACTTGTAGCGCCATAATCTTCATCGTAATCCTCGTCAGACATCTGGGCGGTATTGTCTTCTTCTTCGTCCGAGCTTAAGGATACTTTATAGTTTTTAATATCGTCCAATGCTTTTTGGATTTTTTTCTGTCGATCCGAACCAATCTTCCGCAACTTGAGAATAATTTCTTCCAGCCCGACAGGCTCATCGGCTGATAAATTATCAATGAGGAATTGAATTCGACGCTTGATCAACCTCCCGGAGTCTATAAAGACCCTACATGACAGACTTTCGCCGGTCTCGGTAAGCATATAAAGAGAATCCCACCCAGTACTACTATTGCCTTCAATACTAACCATTTCAGCAATGGTTTTTCTAGATAGGACGGTAAAGCCAAAAGAACATGAATATAAATAAATATATTTGGTTGTAACAAATGCTCTCCCGGGAAGTTCCTGCTTTGGGTTGGGCCTGAACAAAGCTCTAAATACCATGACAACCTTGTCATCTTTATCGGTATCAGCAAGCCCTTGAAAAATAGCTCTCATCTGAGTATCTTGGGATCTGAGTTCTAAAGGATAAAATGACGGATAGGGGTCTGCTATACTGATCTGACTAGTCGGTTGCATTTCACTGTTTGGGGTCGAGGCGGCTGAGTTGGTAGACGGGGCGGTAGTCCCAGGTGGCGATTGTTGTTGATATGAAGCCCAGTTGACCGACCCCCAGTAGTTGGCAGTGATAGCTGACGGAACGGTGCAAGAATTGATAAATGAGTTTGCTATAATTGCTTCTTTAGTCATGGAAGTGGGCATAGGGGTGTTGATTACTGGTAGAGGGGCCAGAGGAGATTCGCCAGTACCTAATGAACTGAATTGGCCCTGACCGGGATCTAACAGTGATGATAGAATCAACGATTTACCAGCATTCATCATTGATTGAAGTTTGTTCGCATCTATGCCGGAAAAGTAACCACCGGCATTGGCAGGATTGGTGCCATTACCAGTAGGGCTGGGACGTAAGGAAGCATCAGTCGATTTACGGGAAGGTCCAGGACTACTGGTACTTTTAGTCGTATCATCTTGTGTATGATAAAAGCCAGTACTAGCAGACGCGAACTCAGGAATTAAAGGATGCATAATTTGGAACGCAGTGGAAGCATCTCCGGTCTTCATTTTCTTAATTGCTTCTCGCTTAGATATTTCAAACACTTGCAGCCAAGATTTCAATTCCGCCAGGTTATCAGCCTGCAATACTAGGGTGGAATCCTTTGTACGTACTTCAAAGCAGAATCTTCTATCTTCATTGGGTTCAGGGCTAACATTACAAAGAAGAACGCCTATTTTATCGCTTTCCTGGACAAACGTCTTTGAAGGAGATAGAACCAGCCAACCAAATATTCCTCTCTTCACAAATGCCCAGCGTCTGACCCATACTTGACGGCCCGCTTTAGCAGCAGTCTTCACAAATAACCATCCATGCTTTTCATTACTGGCATAGGCGGACGGAGATAGATTGGGCACGAAGTGGGTCAATGTGGACGTTTGTGGTTTATAGTCGTTCAAATCACGAGAAGGAATTGAGCGAGTGATGGTTTGCTCCTCCATTTCTTGCCGTAGTCTAAGCATTTCAGCTTCAATTGGCTTCAAAGATGTGGAAATTGCCTTAGACCATGACTTTATCCTATACATGTCAACGCCAATTGGAAAATAAGTAGAATCGCCAGCAACTAACGATTTGCTTCTTAAGATCCACGGATCCACCAGCGTGTCTACGAGTACGACATTGACATGACGTTCTACAACTGCAATAATACACGATAGATCAAAACAAGCCTTGACATAGGCTTTTCGGACTTCAGACAGTTGAAATGCATCTTCTCGTAGTGCCGAAGGCTCTTTATTCTTTGAGTTTGCCGCATATGATTGTAAAATACTGTCATACTTGGCTTGAACGGCATCGAAATTGCGACGACAATCTTTATAGCTTCGCAGTTCGTTTCGTTGGAATGTAGCCAGAGGGCCCAGAGTTTTCACATTCTGAGTCTTGACCATTTTAATTGTCGTTGCCCAATAATGACGGGTGGCCTCAGCGTATCTTCGTAATGCTAGCATCGTGTGGTCATGGTCAATGATCCCCTGAGTTACAAAGTCGGGGACAAATCTGGATATGAGGAAGTTTGCATTTTCTTGAAGAGCTAAGGAAGGTGTTAGTATTAAGTAGATGTGGCTTATGGTTACGAGAGTTACTTGCCATCCATTTCTTGAGATAGTTTGTTAAGGGCTTTTGAAAAAGACTCGATCCAACGATCTAAACTATCCAATTGTTCGTTGACATGATTGATCGACGCACGGAACGTTGGACTGTCAAGAACCGCTTCTTTGAATGAAACAGCAATCAGAGTGACTGGGCTGTATTTCCGGCCTTCATCAGACGGGTTGGATGATTTGGAGCCGGGATCTGACGGTGTTGAAGACTTAGCGATGGTGGGACTGGCAGTGGCAGTCGATGTCACGGTCTTGATGGAATTGGTGCCAGTGTCTGCGGTTGAAATGCTACTTGTCGACGGATTCGAAGCAATTGGTCTGGCAGCAGTGTCCTCGCTGGCAATAGTGCTACTTTCGCTTTTGTCTACAGGCAGCGGTCCGGTATCAGTAGGAATAATTACTGGGGGAGTAGGCTCGTCAGGCGGTTTTGAAGACATATTCGAATATGGAGGGTGGTTTCGGGCACTTCGGCAGTTGATATTTGATTCTGGGAGATTTGTTAGAGATATTCAACAGCAACACCATAGTCGACAGCGACCGATTGAGCAAACTTCAAAGCGTACCTTAAATCCTCAGACTGCCTACGATTAGATATATATTTGATATTTGTTCAAAGTGTATACTTGCCGTGCCCCCTTGTGTACCTGATTCAAAGGAATATATTTCACCAGCTAGAACGTCACAAAGGATACTAACAACTTTGTAGTGAACGTATCACTTAATAAAAACAAGCAGAATATGTTATTGAATAAAGGTAGGCAAAACTTGTTATTCTTTGAAGAATCTTAATTGCATTCTCAATAAATAAATATTCCACTTTGTTTATAACTGGGGATGAGAAGAGAAGTACATGTAGGTATGCATACTGATAAGATGGTACATAACCGGCAGATATTGGCTCTTCATGGTCCGACCCTCGGGATTACCGTTCATCACTGACGGACCGACTCAACTCCTATAAGTCCCTGATGAATATTCAATGCCAATTAACAATACTCGAACGTCGATTCAGATATTATATCAATCACCGCATTATATAGTCGTTAATAAACCGCCGTTATGCTATTCACAGCGAATAGCACCGAAAAGCAAGAAGCAGATCTCGGTTGATAAAAATATCACGGTAGAAGACTTATTACGACTGGATCACCCACATCTTTTTAATGTAAATGAGTTAAAGGCTCCGTTTTGCGCTCCAAAGCTCGTTCACAGGCTGGATTATCAAACATCAGGCGCAATGGTACTGGCTACAAGCAATACAGCCGCCAGAATGCTTAGCCGAGGTCTACAACTAGGCGGTAACAAGGGATATCTATTGAGAAAGACTGTAAGATAATGAATTATTTGTCTATACGAGTGAGACATATATATATATATATATTCTAACCAACTGCATTTTAGTATATGGCTCTATTGTCGGCTCCGCTCGAGCAAATCAGGAATGCCAAGAATCAGCCGGAGATCCTACAGTGGGATAGCGGTCCACATAGCCCTGATTATATCGAGGGGACTATTAACGCGCCAATCGATGGTAAACCGGCCATGACCAGGTTCCGTCTGTACGATTGCAGTGTTATTGGCAATAGCGTTAACGCATCTGCTGCCACTACCACGTTGTGTACTTTTGAACTTCTAACAGGACGAAAGCATCAACTGAGAAAACACTCTAGTGATATACTACAAGCACCCATCCTCGGAGATACTCGCTACGATCTGAATCAGCCTGACAAATACCACAAACAGCCGATTGCTCTTCACTCGCTGAAGCTGGACATTAAGGTAATGAAAAAACACTTGCTAAACGAGCCCTCTATCCTATTCTAACATCTCTTCCAGACTAGATCAACTTGGAACTCAGTATTTGCCCCAATTGTCTGGAATGACCCGCTATGGAATGGGTATATTGATAATAACGGGACCCCTTTAATGAGAAATTACCTAATAGACCTGTCCTAACCCTTATCAATCAAGGCATCGATGACTTAGTTATCGCGTATATACCTGTCGTAATTGCATTAATCCGCGGACGAAGTCAACTTGGTGCCACGGCGAAACCCACCCAAACCGCAATGACTATGCCTAACGACGGTGATGATTCTATTTCGCGAGACAATGGTTTTTCAATCGTACGGTAGTGACGGAACGTTCCGTAGAGGGCAGTAGGACGTAATAAACAAAGACGGCCCCTGTTAGCAGGCGGTGACTGACGACCCTGATTCGACAGTTCGATTAAGTATTATGGCCGATCTCGATTCAACATCAAGAGCAGTATTATTATATTGATGGCGCGATATTGAATTGAATTCCGAGAATAGTGAAGACTGAGCCTGCCCCTGTTTGAGCCGCTGTCTTTGAGCTGTCTGAGCTTTTCTATTGGCACGATTCACTGTTTGAAGCGTTATTGGTTATTATCACCGCGGGTTTCTTGATGCTGGGCTAACGCACACTTTAAACTGCCCATTTAATGTTACATAACAATGGATCTTGCAAATCCACTACTATTAAATACTTGCCGTACTCTGGATCTGACAATGACTCTGCTGCCTAATCCGATTATCAATTCTCATTACTGATCTGTCGTATCGATTACGAAAACTAAATTTTTTTCGTGCGCGGGTGGAACTAGTCAGTTTCAGAAACACAACGTATTAGAAATCAATAGAGGTGGACTCGAAAATATATATAAAACTGTCGTATTTCATTCGCTTCTTGAAATGTATCTAATCGGCTATAGATCTATAGATAATAATAAAGGCCAGCCAGCACAATGACTTATATTCAGAGCTTTCGAAATTCCCTTTTCGTAGACTTCTTAGAAGCAGTTGGTTTGGTGACAGTTCCAAGTAATTTCAAACCTCAGCCTCCTAAACCAAGAACTAGCTTATCGAATGAGAAGATCGATGAAGATACACAAAGCACTGACAGCGAACCAATCGTCATTAGGGATGATGAAATGGCTATTGATGGAATTAACAAGGAAGAAAAGCTTGATGATGACAGTAGTATTATGGCCCCAGTTGATCCGTTTCTCGTAGATTGGAATGGACCGGATGACCCTGAAAATCCCCAGAACTGGAAAACTTCCCGCAAGACCATTGGTGTCATACAAGTTATGCTATTAACCTGTGCTACTTATATGGGCTCATCAATCTATACCCCTGGTCAAGAAGAGATCCAAAAAGAGTTTGGGGTTGGCCATGTTACTGCTACACTTAACCTGTCTGTGTACGTCTTCGGCTATGGACTTGGACCTATGTTGTTTTCACCGCTATCTGAAGAGGTTAGAGTGGGAAGAAATAACATCTACATGATCACATTATTTTTATTCTTCATCTTACAAATCGCCGCTGCCTTGGCTCCTAATATCGGCGGTTTAATAGTCGTGCGGTTCATTACCGGATTCTTATCAAGTCCTGCCATTTCAACTGGAGGAGCAACGTTAGGAGACTTCGTTAGCATGAACTATCTACCTCAGTTTATCGGGCTATGGGCAGTTGGTGCAGTAGCTGCCCCGGCAATTGCTCCTCTATTAGGAGCTGCTATGGTGGCTGCTAAAGATTGGAGATATGCATTTTGGCTTCTTATGATCATTTGTGCGTTTACATTCTTGGTCATGACCTTCTTTTTCTCAGAAACACTTCACGCTAACGTCTTACATCGTCGTGCTAATCGTGTTCGTAAGGAGACTGGCGACGACCGCTATTATACGGTAGCCGAACTGGCTGATAAAGATGTGAAATGGTCTGATTTCATTAAAAGCAGTCTGTATCGTCCGCTGATTTTGATTGCTACTGAACCAGGAGTACTGGCAATGGATGCATACATTGCGCTTGTATATGGATGTTTCTATCTTTTCTTCGAAGCATTCCCCATAGTATTTATTGGCATTTATGACTTCACAGTAGTTGAGTTGGGCCTTGCTTATATTGGCTTTTGTATTGGCTGCAGTATGGCGTACGTACTATTGTTAGTGTATATGGTGGTTATTGTCAAGCCTCGATTTATTGCTAACACCTTTCTTCCTGAACATTTCTTGATTCTTGCTATGTGGGTCTGCATGTTATTACCATTTAGTCTGTTGCTTTTTGGATGGACTGCCAGCGTTCACTGGATATTACCAATTATCTCGGAAATCTTCTTCGTGATTGGAGTATTTAATCTTTTCCAATGTGCGTTCGGGTATCTTGCTAGAAGCTATCCTCGATATATTGCATCTGTGTTTGCTGGTAATGCTTTAGTCCGGTCTACTTTTGCCAGTGCTTTCCCATTGTTCGGACAGGCAATGTATAACGGACTTGCCATTGATGGCTATCCAGTGGCATGGGGATCTACTTTGGTGGGATTTGTAACTTTGATCATGGCAGCTATTCCATTTGTCCTTTACAAATATGGCGCGCAGCTTAGAGGCAAGTCGAAGTATGCCAATTAGATAATATAGAAAACCGGTAGAGATATAGATATTTAGTAGAATCCTAATAAACATGATAATAATAGATTGTACAGTCTAGAGATGGAGAATAAATATTTAAAAAAGTCGTTAGTATCGTTAATGATCGAGTCTCTTGAGCAAAATCTCATGTGGTGTTTGATTGACCAACTCTGGAATCAAGCTCGTAATTAGAAAATCAATTATGTTGTAAAGAAGATGCTTATTAATATTTTGGTCACTGAACGTTTCAAGAATATCTTCGACTTCGTTATAGGGGTTTGATCCTAGTATCAAGTATCGCATGCGTTCCGGGATTATTTCAATGATTGTTTCAATGGCCGATTTGTGAAGTTCTATTTGCTGTCCTGGTGTAGGAACTATTCTAGGAGGGCCCATATACCCGTTGGGAAAGAGGTTTTGGCGAGCAGATCGTAGAATAGATATAACCATGGCCTCATTACGGACATATTTGTTTACGTAATAGGAGGATGCACGAGAAGACATATTGGCTAGAGTAGTGCTTCTGTTGAGTATCGTGGATATAGCTGAAAGTGATGAGATTAGCAGGGAGTTTCTTTCGTCGAGGTGAGTTAAGTGGGATAGTAGAATGAAGAGTTTTCTATTTGCAGCTGGTATGAGTGGAGTGTTATTGGCGGAAGCTGGAAAAGCATTGGAACCGGGTTTGGAAGGCACGGGTTTCTTGGACTTATTTAGTTCTGGCTCAACTTTTTCGTTTTCATTGTGCTGTCCGTCGTTGTTGTTGCTTGGATCTTTTTCTTGATTGTTTGACGATAATGAGATCATGAACGCTAAAACTCGACCTCCAGACTGAATCAGTGAAGCAGATGATTTCACGATTTGATCGTATAGACTGGCAAACTGGCTGGTGATTGGTTGTCTGGAGCCTTCATCAAGAGGGTTTGCAATGGATGATGGAGACTTTTTGCCGCCGGAACTATTAACTCTGCTATCTACTGTTCTAAATTTCTCAATAATAAGGGCCTCTTTTTTTTCGATTATCGGTGTCAAGAGCTTTATAATGATCTCGTCAATCATCCACGGCTCCGACAGCTTTTCTAGTGCATTTTTCAAGATAATATCATTAAGAATTGACGATACCAACGCTCTGGTCGGCGACGATTGTACTGATTCATCATCGAGAATAGTTGCCATGAGCCCTTTAGATAGCAGTTTAAGAAACAACTGCTCGTTTTCTGCACTGTCTAGTGCTCTGTGTGGACGTAGTCTGTGGAAAGAGACGGATATTGGTTCGTCGGTGAGTCCCAGTAGTCCATTATTTCTCCTCAGTTTGACCAGTCGATAGTCCTGTATATGACTATCTATTATCAATGGAAGTTTATCAAGTAAGACAGTATCCAGATCCAGCTTTAAAGTTAGTTAATTTGTACGAAGAACGCTTGTACACTTCCGCTTACCTTTGTTAGCCTATATTCAAGCAAGCGGCTCAATTTGCTAATCACATTTGTAATTTCAAGTACAAACTGACCATCATCGGATATCCTTGTGTACCAAGCCTGAACGAACTGGCGTAGAATCAGTCCTACCAGCGCATATAGTTCTTGGTTAACAGAGTCGGATCGGCTGATACGGGGAAGAACTGTCGACCATTCGTCACTGTATTGCTTATCGGGTAAAAATATTCTATGGATTAGTCTTTCTGTCATGAGAGAAGGAATATTGGAGTGGTAATTACGGCAGAAGGTTCATCAGTGAATTAATTAGCTATTCAGGAGAAGGTCCAAAATTACGAGTTAAGAGTGTTCAATTCTGGTGGTATATCAACCGGCCGGCAGAGGGCAATGACCGAATCCTTTTAACGAATATATGCCACTTTAAAGGATGGAGGTTGCTTATAAGCCATCTCTCCAGAGGCTCCAGAGACATTGTCAACCCGACTGACTCTCGGATGTTATATCAATGCTCAGAAACCGGCCCTTTGTTTCCGTTCTAACACTTTTAAGTAAGTCAGAGGATTGATTAGGTCAATGACTAGGTTTCGGTAACCCTAGAACTCGATAACCGCTGTTCAGGCCGCATGGATAAGCTGGATCACGAGTTTGTCTCGTGATCACAGCAGCCGTACTTGTCTGGAAATACCGTTCCTGACTGTGTCCAGGAGCCATTTAACCTCGGAATTATCTCTCTCTCATTGATTGATGTTGGTTGATTATTATTCAACATTGTTTCAGAGTCTGTTGGTTATCAGTCTTGAAAAGCGAAAAGTCTAAAACGTGTGTATTTTTTCACTGTAGATGGAGCACTTGAAAGAGAAATCGATATTAAATTTTCGGGAGTTTATTGGCATTCGGCTGGGGTCTGATACTAGTAGGAGGAGCTAGACTAAATCATGTCATATAATAATTTCAATTTTCCAAGGTCAGGCTCAGACTTGAGGCAAGGAGATAACCAAGGTCTAAGACATGGTGAGAATATGGACCATGGCAGTGGCCAGGGTATAGAATATACGTTTAGTGTGAATGATGATGGCGGGAACGGACATGGAAATGAAAATGGCGACCTCCGTGGAGGTTATGAAATGTATTCTCAAGATCAGCAGCCATCAACTCAATTATCACCACAGCTGCAATATCAGTTTCAACAGCAATACTCACAGCAATACCCACAGGATCAGTTTGCGCCGGACCCGCAGTCTCAATATTTGCCAGCGGACCAATTGCTACCACAAATACAGCCTCATTTCTCACAGCATCCCGACCACCACTTAGCATCGCATTCAGTGCCTGAGTTTAATTCATATCCACAGAGCCAATTGCAATTGCAAATACAGCCTCAATTCTCTCTACACCCACAGGGCCAGTTGCCTTCACAAAACCACTCGCAGTTCCTGCCGCACCTTCAAGACCAGCTGCCGTCTAGAGTACTATCTACCGTACAGTCTCCAGTACCTTTGCAATTGCAATTGCAACAGGACGTACCTCCACTGGCATCGCACCATCCTCAATTGCAATACCCAGGCCAGATGCAGTCACGGTCCCTGTTACCGCAGGAAGGTATCAGTGGTTTGGGCCCTGGCTATGGTATTCCCGTTAGTGATCACTATTCGCAGCATCAGCCCCTGTCAGTACCATCATCGTCGTCATCGCAAGATCAACTAGTATCGAACCGACAGCAGCTTCATACACCAGTTCAAGACGTTCAAACTCAAGATCCATCTTCTAGTCCGTTTCTATTCGACCGTTCAGAACCAACTGGTCAAGCCAGACCGCCAGTGACTAGCTCTTCCCAGGCCGTACCAAAAGATTTGCACTTTAACTCCCAGACGGCGGAGGACCTGGCCGTTTACTCAATGCCGAATGTTAACTATGAGAGCTCCAATTCAGTCGATCATAATGGAACGAGAGATAATGGCTACAGAACTAGAGATAGTACTAGTCCAAGAGATGCCGAGGCTCAGACTCAAGTTCGTGAATCTAATCATGAAAACGGGCAGGTACCCAAAATGGTCACGAACCCTCCTCTGCCAGAGCCAACATCAAAAGATATCCGGCGCCCTCAAGATTTTGTCGAAACACTGAAAATGTCTCCAATAGTCAACGTCGTGTCGTCACAAATGAGTATGTACTAATCACGAAGACCTGTTTATCTAGAAACTAACTCATTTCAGCTAATGCTCTCCTGCAATCGCCAATTGTTACGAAGGAAGTGAACCACGATCTTCCGATTGAAAATCTTAACGCCAAACCAGGCTCTCATTTAGACATCATAAATAGGATTAAAAAGAACTATAGAAGGTAAGACAGTTGATAACATACGATACATGTCGGTAATTAACAGAAACCTAGCACGCAAAAGATACCAAATAATTTGGATTCAGACATAGACTTAGCTCCTCTAGCTAAAGCAGTCTGGGATGGCCTGAAGATTACACTAAGTAAGTAGAAATATCTCAGTGGTGCGGGCATACCTGTATAGACACTAACTGGTACCTAGATAATGAAGTGGAGAATAACATGGCAGGAATAGTTCCATCCCATGCTTTATCTGACTCTGATGACGATGATTTTGCCATTGTGGGCAAACATGTCGTAGACCAACCCGAGAAACACTATCAGAATCAGCAGCCACAGGTACAGTCGTTGCGGCAACTATCAACAGAGTACCCACAACCTTATCAGCCAAACCAAGTCCAGAAACCGAAACACTCATATTCAACCCAGCGCCCTGGTCAAGCCCCTAGCAACCAAATTCCCATCTCTAATCCACCCTCGGTGAAAGTTCCCTCTGCCAAAGATAAAACGGAAATTTATCAAAAGTACTTCTTGTCAGTTGTATCGCACATATTCAAAGGACCTCTTCCCCTAGATAACGTCGAACCTGAAGCAGTTAAGAGAAATTATGTAGAATTTCCTTTGTTTCCACGAGGTTATGGCCCTACGTATCACGTATTAACTGCCAAAACAATCGAAAAATTGGAGAAGTGCCTCAAAATGATCCCTACCGACTGGTTCGAAAATATTATTGGCGAAACCCAAATGAAATTACTTTATGATGTCTTGACTCAAGGATTTGTCTACATCAATACTAATCTCGATCTTGTCGAGGTACCGAATACATCGGACAGTAAATCCAACGTCTTTGTGGACCAATATCCTCTAACTATTAATAAGACAATGCTGGCCGCTGTTGAAAAAGGCTTAAGATGTGCTATTTTATTAGTTAGCCTTTATTGTCTTCCAATTAAGAGTCCCAAATATTGCCCAGAAGAGCCACTTGTGTTGATGGCCAGCTTTCTTGAAGATGTATCAATCAACTTGATAGTTAAGCTCTCAATAGAAGCGATTCCGAAGAAAACTGTCAAAACTCAGTATGAAAGCAATCAAGCTCTGCTCGAAGCAATCCATAAGGAAGTTCGAGATTTATTTTCTCTATTGGATGTATATCTGAAGTCTAACGTTCTACCAGAAAAATCCGTGATCAAAATTGAAGATGTCGCGTCAAAATACTATTTTGTTGAGGTAGAAACCCCATCAGGCTTTAAGACCTCTTCGAATTTGCCTGCTTCCGTGTTTCGTGGTAGTTCGATTGATGCCATGAGGAAGACTTCCATGGAGCTCATTCTGACAATCTTCACCACTTATTCTAACGAACGGACCAATATTTTAAGGAAAATGCTACGGTCGTATGCTCATTTATCTGATAGAAAAATCAAGTCAAGGCCGTACCAGCTTGAAGGCGGTCTTGGGACCATCGAAGCACCCAGTGCTATGTTTATGAGAATGGTTCATATTAGTGGAATTACTGCTAATAACGAAGAATTGGATCTTAACGAGCTCAGCCTTAACCAATCTGACCAGTCTTCTTGTCTGGCAAAGTTAGATAAACTCTCAAAATCTAGTTTGCGAGCCATGGGGGCGGCTCAAAGCGTTGGCCGCTATATTGTATCGTTTCTAATCAAAAAAGTGCTACCGGAAAAAGGAGAGCCCAAGGCGCTAAAAGAAGAACCGTATAGGATACTTTTCCACCTTTTAACAAAAGATTTTCTTACCGTCCTTGGTAAATCTTGTTGGCCGGCTGCGGAAGTCTTAATTACAATAATCCTTGCTACGTTGCTTCCATACACTACGTCTGATCAGGTCCATTCAGCTAACTTTGCTTTTGATATATTAGGATCTATCGCTCCCTATCTCTATAAAGTAAAGCTTCGTTTAGACAAGCTGAAACTAGAAGGACAACAGGAGGAGAAGATTTCCATCATCCCACCAATTAATGTAACAACAGACCAACTGCAGGACATACTTCGTGATATGGAGATTGTTTTAGTTCCTCAATTGAAAGCTAATGACTCGAATTCATATCCTTATTTATCTACTTTGTTTCTGTACGAAGTACTAAGTCTTTACAAAACTGAAGACATCTCTGAAGAATTGAAGCCTCTTTGTATAGATTTCGTTAACAACACTGAATCGACCGGTCCATCTGGGGACACTCTTTTGGTTCCAAGAGATGAAGGAGTAATATCCGATGTTACAGCTTCCTATGGCCGACTATTAACCTTAAGACCGATTGCCCTTTATTATGATAGCATTGTGCGAAATGTACTTGATACTATCAAGATCAGCAAAAGGGTTACTATTCGAACGAAAGCATTTTCTGTTTTGAAAGGCTTAAGAAAAGAGAATCCCGAGTTGCTATCGAATCCCGGTCTTCTGGAATCGGTTCAACGGTTTCTATCCCCGAATGAGTCTATTTCTGTTCGCGATGCTGCTCTAGATGTGTATGGAGATCATATAATATCTTCGCCAGACCAAGTTCGAGATAAATATAAGACGTTGTGCCATTTATGTACAGACCCAACTGCCGGTATATCAGTCAAAAAGAGGGCCATTGAGTATTGTGGCAAGTTATTGTCTATTACACAAGATGAAGAAGTCCGCGTGAGTATCATTTGTTGCTTTTGTATTGGACTCAAAGATGACGACCAAAGCATTATTGACTCTATGATGACGACTCTTACAAGTCATATTTTCCCTACTGATCTTGATCGTCCGAAGAATTATAGGCATGTCAACTTTCTGTTAGCATTCTGTAATGCTGACCGGGGTCGGGATCGTTCAGAGTTTCTGAATTTGGCTATTGATAGAATACTCGGTCCTGGCTCTCGACGGTCTCCAGTAGTCGATCATTGTGCTCAGACACTTGTCAACACACTATTTGAAAGAGAGACTGAGAATTATAATGATTCCATGGGTAGTGAAAACAAGGATTATAACTCTCTATTTCTTAAACTTATTGGAATGTTTGCCAAAGCAAATAGTATGCTTATTACCAGTGACCAACTTTCTCGATTGTTGAATGTTCTGCGTGATAATTCACTTATCTTGTCTCCAGATGCGATTTCTGAAATTCTGGCAATCCTACGGTATGGCTTGGTTCAGAAGAAGGTAATGGATAGCAAATTCTTAACTGATTTCCAAGACTATTTGAAATTCCAGTTGACTCACCATAAAAGAGCATCAGATATGACCCATATCGCCGTGTGCTTAAGCCTGAACTGTTCCTTGATGGGAAATTCAGATAAGATTTCAAACTTTCTTGCCAACTCTTTCCAGAATTTGAAAACGATCGAGAGGAAGCTATCGATTATCACCAAGAGTGAGAAGAATATGCAACAGTACAAATTGTTTGTTCGTATTGTTAGCAATTTAACGCGATATTGTCCGTTGGATAAAAGCCATGTGGATAAACTTTCGTCACAAAAAGGCCAGTATAGTATGTCGGAATTAACAGTTGGAACCTATTTGATTCCGTTCACAAAAACCAGCGTTGACCCTGAGATTCGCAAAGTGGCCATTCGCGCCATTGGTACTATCTTAATTGGTGAGCCAGGTATTTTTACCAAAATTCGCGAAGTGAAAGTGCTATATGATCGTATAATGGTCACTGGTGAAAGAAATGAGTTTGATACTGATGACTTTTTTGATGTTAATGATAAAGATGTTCGCTATTGGGAGGAGAAAATCCTAGTCTTAAAAACAATTGATGAATTGTTGCGGTTAGAGGAAGAGGCTGCTAATATGAAATTAATTGAAAAAGATAGGTTGAGTCAGTCGCAATCAAAGACAGTGATTGATCTAGATTCTCTTCAAGGCAAGGCGCAGAATACATTCCGCGATGCTGCTACTTCAAGCATTATTCAAGCTTATTTGGATATTATTTTGAGAGCATGTTTATCAAAAAATGAAGTTTACTCTCATTGGGCTGCTGATATATTGTCGGCGTCAGTGCGACAAAACTTTGCAGATCCGAATCGGTCATCAAAGGTGATTATTGCCTTGGAAGCATCTAATTCAAAGCAAGTGGTTAGTGGTGCTAAAGCTGCTCATGAAAGAATCCATGAGAAGTTCCAATCACGGGTAGAGCAAATCTATGCCGAGGGCATCAAACTTGCGTCCAGATGTTATCAACACGTTCCAGAAAGGTTTTGTGGAAGATTTAATACGAACGGGAACGTTGGGCCATTTGCAATTGTATGGTCGATTCTGAAAGAAAAGAAAAGCAAAAGAGGATTTCTAGATAGCTTGATGAGGAAGATTGTCATTAATTGGGAAAAAGAAGGTGATAGTAAGAAGGATCTGGTCTATCTGAAAGATAACTTAAATTATCTCACATTTATTGCCTATGGCTTATCAAATGTAATTTTTGTTGATGGAGACGAGGTTTTGAGGGTGATTGTCGAGATAAATCATATATTATCTACTATTGGATCAGATTTTGCTGTTGCTATTACAGCTATTTACGACTCTAAACAAGGAGACTTGGTAGGAGAGGACCGATGGAATTGCTTTGGCGAAACAGCATCAATGTTTTTAGTTTTAGTCAAGTTTAGAGAATTCCTGAAGAGTGCTTATGAATTGTCGGACAGTAGGATTAATGATTATACGGAGAAGAAGCTGGCTAGAGATTTCAAGGTTGAAAAACGGGAAGATATAGAGTTTGACATCGAAGCTTTAATTTCTATTCGACAACAAACAGTTCCTTCGTTGAAAGAGAACTTGATGCTTGTCTGGAAGTTTATGGTTGAAGTGGAGGGAGATAGTGCTAGTGCCGATGTCATGGATTGGATCCAAGAAAGGCTCGACGACGATGTGAAGGAGAAAATGAAGGCCGTGACTTCTCCAATGAAGAAAAGAGTTACTACTGTGTCGCCTTCAAAACGTCGAAAGAGCAAGAATTATGTTTTACGCATTGACGGCGACGTCGATGGAGACGATGATGGAGGTGAATATGATGAAGATGAAATTGACTATTCTCCGAGGAAAAAAGCCCGTCCAGTATAGATTAACTTATTTAACGAAACGAATTATTTATAATTATAATAAAACTGTATTACTATTCAGATATAGAAAGTAGTATTTGGTGTACAGCTGGCGGGGTCGTATTATACAGGGCTCGGATACTACTAACTGCTAACGGGCCTCTCGGAACTTGAGAGATGGTAGACATTTTGTCCAAAAGAGTCGCATATTCCTCCGTGGTTCAACGGGTCTTGACGGCTTGGGTTCATTTGGAGCGCTAGTTGACCCACTTTCACTAGCATTCGAAACTAACTTGGAATTATGTGGAACGTATGAAATTTCAACGCCCTGGGAGTCAGTCAACGTATAACGGACCTTCATTTTACGCCATTGCCCTTTAGCAGAATCTTCTTCCTCACTATATCTGCGGGCGTTTTCTTCAGGAATATAGTCAGCAAACAGCTGTTTCCTTGATAGTTCACCATTGGGATATCTACTACGGTGCATGGCGTCCCGCACCATGGTAGCTGTCTCTACCGAGGAGAACAACGCGAAACAATGGGTTTTAAGCTTGTCCATATGAAAAAATTCGCATGGTTCATCTGCAATATTTTCAAGGTGTTCTTGAAACGCGGTAGCAACCAATGGTCGAGATAGGTTACTAATGTAAACTGTCGTTGTAGCAGGATGTAATGATCTGTAACGAGGTTTTTTTGACGCCGTAGCAGGGTCATTGGATGAGGGAGATGGTGACCGTTTATTCGACGCAGTTGTTGCAGGGGTTCTGCTATTGGCTTCCTTCGGTAGTGATCCAGCTTCAGAAGTGCCGTTAGCGCCAGGCTGGGTATTTCCATTTTGGTTAAGCTCGTCGATATCAATTTCGGCACCATTTGAAGCATTAATCCTTTCCGTCACATTTTCCGTTTCAATTGCGTGTCCATCTGGTTTTACTTTTGGTTCCTCTTTGGCTGTATCTTGTTCCATTTTCTCTTCGATGTTCGCTTCTCCCTCTTGTTTCACCTCCTCTTCTTTCGCTTCCTTTTCTTTCACTTCTTTCACTTCCTCTACTTTCATTTCCTCTTCTTCCACTTTCTCCACTTCTTTCACGTTCTCTGCTTCTTTCACTTCCTCTTCTACTTTCAGTTCCTCCTCTACTTCTACTTCTACTTCCACTGCCTCCTCTACTTTCTCTCCTTTCTCTCCCTTAACTTCTCCCTGAGACCTAATTGCATCAATAAGTCTCACGACCAATTGCTTCTTCAGACCAGCAGTACTTAGACCAAGATCTTTAAGGCGCTCCTTCAAATCAACAACCTTGAGATTATCTAGTTCGGAAATTTCGTCAGTCATTGTTAAGTAAGATCTCAATGCAATGAACTTTATAAATGTAAAGAAACTACTCTTTATTTTAAGATATAAGTTCTAGCGACATGATGGACCTAATTCTGTGTATCTGACATTGCGCAGTGTTACCCGGTTTATGAGTTACAGGTCTGTAGTAATATGGCGTGAAGTGATGAGGCAGCGTATGGCTCGGCTCGAGCTAGAGTTTGGCTGGTTTAATGTTGTTGATCTGAACATTCTTTTTATCTCATTCATCGTGTTTTCGGTCATGTCTTCTGCATCTTCTATCGCTGATATATGGCAGACTGCAAAACAGTTTCAAGGATTGGCGGTGTTCCTTGGCCCGATAATTATTCCCAAGATTTATGGGTTTGTGATACGTAGACGTAAAGCTACAAGGACGTTGTCTATACAGGTGTTTATCGCGATCTTAGTAGTACTTTTTACTGCTGTAACGCAAGTCATTTACTCCCAATATCTTTCTCGATCACGAGAAAACGTGATACTATTAACTGGAGCGCGACTTCAGACTGCCGGAGACGTTATTGGATCACGACTGAGCCGTTTGTTAGATGACGAAGCTGAAACCAGCAATAGGCAACTGCTTATATCTCGACTCCAAACACAAGCTGCTCGAGCTTTGTATACGGCATTTGGACCTTCTATTGGTGAATGCGAGTGGTGCCAGTTTGTTTCTTCTAATAACAACCATGAAATGGACGTTAATCGACTATCACTAGTACAATATTTGTTACCGGAGATTCTTTGGCCGTACGTCCTGAATGTTGGAGGTATGCTATTAACGACTTCGTCATGGATCAAACAGACGAGGCAGTTTCGGTTGTTTGCCATTGCTCTGCTTGTCGGGTTATCGGTGTTTGATATTTTCGGATATTTCTACTACCCCTACACTCGAAATCTTGTTGCTACTAGTGCCAAGGGCATTGATTGGTACTACTGGAACAAATTACGAAATCGTGGATATATTTTAGCTGGCTATAATACCTTGTTAGCATGTCTATTTTACCTAGCAGGTACTGGACGCCTGTACGACGTATCTGAACCGATCGACAAAAGGCTACTTGGGGTCCGTGATTTACTGACTGATGGTCTAGGCAAATACCAAGCAGCCACAACGATTCGTTCTTTAGTGAGCGAGTCAGACTACTATCGAAACAAATACAATAGTTACTGGAAGAAACAGACCGATATTCGTAGTCAGTTTGACGATGATGAGGACGTTCAAAATGCACGTAATAACGGCATGGAACGGATGGATGTAGGAGTTCGGCGGGGTGAATTTGTAGCATTTGTTAACACATATAGTTAGGTCTCGTTATATATTATTTATTAGATTTCTGCCAAGTGCTGAAGTTATTGTTGGTTTGTTCGTGGGGATGCTTTTATGTATGGTGCACTGATGGTTTGCTATGCCAGATTTTCTAAGGTGATAGCTTTGTTGTGGTCATGCTTTTTCTCCTACAAGTGGTAATTTCGACTGTCCTCTTGATAATGCATATGATAGTCTTGTAGGCTTGGAAGAATGCTCTGAAATATCAAATCGTCTTTACGGGCTTGTTCTTCAGCGAGCTTCTGTTTCCCAGTCGCCAGGTCGATCTCAATTAGAACGGGCCCTAATAATAACCTCCATACGTCTGGGGCATGTTTATAGGCAAGCTTGGTAACATGCTCGCTGAACTTTAACGCTTTTTCATTGTTGGCCCGATATTTGCCAAGTATGTAATAGCAAAGGACATCTGTCAGATTCGGCGGAGCATCGTCTCGGCTTCGAGCGAGATACGTTCGGTCCATTAGTTGTTGCAACTGGCGACCTCTTGTAACTGAGTCGCTGATAATAGATTGCGATCCAAATGTGATCAGTGTCCAGAGCCGCGATAACATCTCGTTACTGGTCATATTCACATACGTACTCATATACTCTCGGTACGGTTGATTCTTGATATGATCTGGGCCCAGTAACGTAAATGAGCTAATAATAGCCAAGGCGGTGATTTCACTATAGGGGTCTTGAGAAATGGACTTTTCTCGATGTTTCAAACTGACGGTTGAAAAATCCTTGTTGTTTCCTATAATGTCACTGTATCTGTCGTATGCTTGGCTGTAAAACCCGAGGTATTGTAGATAAAATCCTTCTACGAGCTTACAATGATATAAATAGATTTGTTCCTCTTCTGTAGTGTTGTTATCGAGAACAAAGTATAACTTGTCGGATAAGTCAGGCACTTGGTCTAAAAGTAGTTGAGTTGGGTTCAGCCGTGATAGGCATTGTAACCATTTGATAGAGAAGGCTAATGGCAGTGGAAGTTTAGGGCCCGGAAGAGGATTCGGGCTCTCGTCGTATACATGGTCAAAATGGGAAGCTAGTTGGTCCAGTTTGCTGGCCGCTTCTATTGGATAACCGCCGATCCAGCAAACAATGCTGGCAATAAATAGTTGTAAATGGTTGATATTCTGAATATGAGAAGACTGGGTGAATCCGAAGTTCTTCCAAGAAACTCTAAACGGAAAAAATGTTTCTTTGGGATCGTTCGGAATGAGCTGGTTGTACAGCACATAGCTGCTAGACAGGTTCTCAGCTTTGGAATATTCTAGGCACTTTGTCAAGTTCGCCAGTAGTTGTCGTAGACGAGCGTTTTGCTGTCTGCCACAACGATAGATCTGGCACATTACTCGGGCAGTAAAGTACATCGTTGTGATAAGCAAATGGGACTTGTCCGACAAGATTGAATGAGCAGTGGGAGAAGTGGAAGACCGGAAAAATGCGTTTGTTTCAAAATCGTCTAGCAATTGTGATGCCTCCAAAACCTTTGTAGCCTTGATTAATAAATGAGATCTCATAATATAGCATACTGCTCGTAGTGCTGGTGGAACCGATTTGTTGATGCCAGAGCCTGTTTTGGTGACATGAAACTCATCGTTTGAAGCACCTTGAGATGAGACATAATTGAGAAATCTCAGTTCTTGGAGGTGCTTTAGTCGATCGACACAGGTCGGGTTATTGGGGAACAACTCGACGCCTAGAAATATCAGCAAATAGAGATAATTGACTGATAATGGAATGGATCTGTTCAACTGATAGATATGCTGAGCAAGACGAATGTCGTCAAAGTCGTTAAGATCCGGGTCGGAATTACTGCGGTCAAAGGCTCTCGTAGCAAGTTCGACGGATATGTCTGAATAGATGGACTTTTCCAGACGCTCATAGTATGATTTTAGCAGTGACAAGGCTGTTTTGACATTGCCTTTTGCATGAGCTATTCGAATAGACAGCATCACCAGCTGACATTCTTCAACAAACGACTTGCATCGTTGACAGAGTAAAATTCCGCTCTGGATGATTTCCGATGTTTTGTGTTGGAAAATATACCATTTCGAGTCATCCTCTAGTACCATTAGATGGCCTAACGATATGTAAATTGGAGTCAGCAGTTTATGATTGAGTTTGTTATGGGCATCTTGAAGGAAAGTCTTGAGAATTGCTATGGCCAGATCGATTGATTGTTGGCGTATAGGTCCCGAGGTCGATTTTGAAAGCTGTATGTACTCATTAGCCACAGACAGGAGGCTCAAATCCGCAGCATCTACTTTTTCCATATTGGAGAGAGCAGGGTTAAGTAGATATTGGTTTAGAGACATGAAGATGAGAAGAGGTAGAGAACTGGTGAAGCAGGCGCGCTGGCGGGTGGAGAATGAAGTGGGTATAATAGATGTGGTGGTAGTAGAGGTGGTGGTAGAGTATTGAAAGTACAATTGCAGTGGGAGTGTATAGAGATAATTGCAGTGGTAGGATAGTGATTATTATGTGTTGTATTGTTAATTTTGGTACCTGTCATCAATGCTCTATTTATACAGCTGTGTAAAATATAGATAATGCATAGATCGATGTATACGGTATATAATCAACATATAGAGTTACATCTCAATTGTTTAGCTTGTATGATATATTGACGTGCCCAGAACATATGTGAAGAGCATAATCGACGAGACAAAACCAAAAAGACATCGATGTTTACCCATAACCGCTGTATTGGCATTATTTTTCATACCAGATGTCGAGTCCCGTACTATCGTCCCATGAGCCAGACTTAGCAATCTTTTCTGCTGCTGACGCGCGTGTTTAAATGCCGACCTCGATAGTTACGTATCTCAGTATGCTTCTGCGTGTATTTTGCTACCTATACCGTAACTACCTCACTCACTTCCGTATCTACCTGCCAATCTCACTTCCCGTCTATCTCTCTACCTCTATCTCTCTACCTCTATCTCTCGATCCGCCTATCTCACTACCCGCAAATCTCACTCTACCCGCAAATCTCACTACCCGCCAATCTCGCTACCCGCCTATCTCACTCTACCCACCTATCTACCTTTACTTGCTTATCGTACCTGCCTATCATTCAGCTTCTCCAGCCCTACGCCTACCTTTCTTATCCCATTACATACATTGAACATGAATTTTCATGTTCTTTATCAAGCTGTAATGTATTATTCTTTGTCTGTACCTATATCGCACTCGACACGCCTGTTGAGCATACCAAATCTGTCAAGGGTGTATTAATAATTGTATTAATAGTCGTATATACCCACGTATAACATCGCGTCGGCTCGAGAACTCGACAATAGCCATCAATCTACGCTACTGACAGACTGCCCAACTCCTACTGACAGACTGCACAACTCCTAATGACTGACTGCACAACTCCCATCATGGCCCATGTTATCACAAAATCCGACCCCTTTCGTCCCCTTCACTCTTTATTCCCCCTACTCCTACTACCCCCTTCTCTGCATCCGTTATCTTATCAAACAGCTCCTATTGCTCTATCAATCCTAATCCGGCTAATGATGAACACGAGCGGAGTGCGGCTGCGCCTCTCACGTTGCTTGTTTGGGGCTTTTTCGCGCACCCTAGCCCTGATCGGTCACTAATATATAAAGAGCAGGCTCCGCCGCCCAAGGGACTTTTTTTTTTGAAAAAAAAAATAAAAAACTTCTTCAGTCGACCCTAGCCCCGCCGTAAGCCAACCAACAAGCAAGCAACGAAAAAAAAAAGAAAAAAAGAAGGATAGTCTGTCCCAGTCACGTGCACTTTCTAATTGATTGATTATCGTTTTTTTTGACCGGCTTTTTTTTTTTGAAATATTTATTTGAGTTTTTCTTGTTGAAAGAAGAATTCACTCATTCATTCTCTACTTTAATTGTAGCTGGCTGTGTTTGTCGATTGACAGGTCAAAATCAAAACTGAAAGAAGAATTATAGTAAGGAAGGAAAAAAAAAAAAAGAAGAAAATAGCTATTCTCTTCGAATTATTTATTTATACATAGGGTTACATTAAATTGTTTTTACTCTATAGGTGGGTTTGTTTGTTTTATTCTTCTGTTTGTGGCGTTTTTTTTTTGTCGACTAATATTTTCGTACCGGTTTGCTAGAATTAATATTTACAAGAGGTCGACGATTCATTTTCCAATTTGCTAAATAACCAGATTACATTTGCATTTCTAAATAACCAAAAGAACAAGAAAAAAAATGGAGACTCTGGCAGTTCCTACCACGGCCGCTCAAGCAAAGGCGTTTGTTTCGCCCACTTCATTGTCGTTTCCTGGAGCAGTGGAATCGTTAAAGACAAATGAAGAGGACCAAAAAGATATCAATGTCAAAAACGAAGGTGACGATTCCGCGTCGGGCATTGTACCTACTTTACAGAATATCGTTGCCACGGTCAATCTGGATTGTCGATTGGATCTGAAGACCATTGCTCTTCATGCCCGTAATGCAGAGTATAATCCAAAGGTAGGTACAGTTGGTTGATGGCGGGTTGGAGTGGATTAAAGGGGAACACAGGGCACAGCTCTGTAGCCTCACCACCGACCAGTTGGATCAATGTTGCCTCGTATAACCAGTACTAACAACTGTAAAGCGGTTTGCAGCTGTTATTATGCGTATCCGTGAACCTAAAACCACCGCTCTTATCTTTGCTTCTGGTAAGATGGTGGTGACGGGCGCCAAGAGTGAAGATGACTCGAAGCTGGCGTCTCGGAAATACGCACGTATCATCCAAAAGCTCGGGTTCGACGCCAAATTCACCGACTTCAAGATCCAGAACATTGTGGGCAGTTGCGACGTCAAGTTCCCGATCCGTCTAGAGGGCCTGGCATTCAGTCATGGTACTTTCAGTTCCTACGAGCCCGAACTTTTCCCCGGATTGATCTACCGTATGGTCAAGCCGAAGATCGTACTATTGATCTTTGTTTCTGGCAAGATTGTGCTTACAGGCGCCAAGCAGAGGGAGGAGATCTATGCTGCGTTTGAAGCCATATACCCTGTACTGAGTGAATTCCGCAAGGCATAGATTATCACCATGATGGTGGGCTTTTTTACCTCCCAAAAAAAAGTTGTTTTCAAAAAATCCTAATGAGAAAAATGATTATTAATATTTGTTTAACTGTGTTTTTCTGTTTCGTATGTACATTAAAAAAAAAAAGGACATGATTTCCATTAAAAAAAAAAAGTTCCAACATAATATATACGAACAAACATCGTTCCATAATTAGCTTCAGTGGGGGTTGCGTTGGCGGGGGTCTGCTGGCGGGGGCGGCTGAAGAGTGAGTGGGCAAGCGCTGCTGATGGGCGTACCCCAGACGGGAACGTGGCATCGCATCTCCGGCTGTCATCGCTCGAGCGCAGCTCGAACAACGGGTCTGGGCAGCGCCCAGCCGCCAGAGGCACACCGACCCGGACAGCCGACGTACCATAACATACTGCTGGATGGGCTTCTCAGGCATTGAGTTCATGGAGCAGCAGCCCGTCAGTGGGTGGGCAGTGTTGTTTGTTGGTTTGAAGCATTTCTCCGTGCTATGCACAGACTGGCATATACAATTTTCCTGGTACGGCCGTGCGCGCGGACCCTAACCTGATCATTTACCTGTCAATAGAGATATATTTCTCTATACATAGAACACTGTATATTAGAAACATTGTACACTGTACATTGTACATTGAATATAGTTCTATTTACGGTATACGGCCATTTTCTGAAGGTGATGGTACAGTAGCGGGATATTTTGAAAGGTCCAGTGTATGAGAAGATAGATAGGAGAGGTAGGAGAAATAGGAGAGAGACGATAGAAGAGAGAAGAGATTCGATCTAGGCAGAAACTGAGCCGTGGCATCAGTGAAGAGAGAAAGAGAGCAAAAACGAGATCGAGGAGAGGCTACGTTTGTTGTTGATATTGAGACCGGCCGTTTTGTGCCTTTAGGATTTGTTTGATTAGAAAGAGACGGGAGATTGAAGGACGAAGAGTAGAGATTGAAGAACGAAGAGTGGAGATTGAAGAACGAAGGGTGAATATTGAAGAACCGAGACAGGAGATTGAAGATTGAAGAACCGAAACAGGAGAGTGAATATTGAAGAACCGAGACAGTAACTTAAAAATTGAAGAACCAAGACTGGAAATTGAAGATTGAAGAACCGAAGCAGGAACTTAAAAATTGAAGAACCAAGACTGGAAATTCAATTAAAGACCCAAAACCAACTATCTCATCTCACCTTCCAATATGAGTTACTACTACCGCCCAGAAGACTCGCAACTGTCGGATAATGACATTCCCCTACAAAACAGCCCGTTCCATAGACCGTCCAACTCAAGACAATATACAAATGAAATGGTCTATAATAACGACACTCAGGACCCTTTTCATGGACAACCTTCAGAAGTACCGCCCCCACCGCCCCCACATGACGACCCGGACCCATTCAATGCCAACCAAGGCTATTATGACCCTAGATCCCAGTATAGCGGTTCACGCGATGCTGCCACCGTCCAAGCGTCCCCTGACGCCCCACCACTTCCTCCTAAAGACGCTCGATACAGCCGGATGACGAGGATAAGTCAAGACAGCCTGATAATCCCCGACGAAGACGAATACGCCAGCATGGGGGTTTTGGGGGCGTCCATGTCTCGGGCTAATGACAGCAATGACTTTATCTTTGATTATGACGACCAGAGCGCTAGTAAACCGTCGCACCGGTATCGTGGTGCATACGATCAACCTGGTAATAACGATGTTCTTCCTTATCGTTTCAAAGATGGCAGTTATGATCCAGATCGACCACCACCTCCTCCACCTAGAGACGACGACTACTATGAGCCCCGGCCGAGATTCAGTAACCGGTTCAGCATTAATAGGGCGGTACCGCCACCGCCGCCGCCGCTGCCGCCAGCGTTGTACGAGGATGAAGACGAGGAAGGAGAATATCGTGACGGTCGACTTCGAAGAGGAGGCTCACGAAGACGGGGAAGTGGAATAGGGGGTCCCGTTCATAACCGGACCAGTTCGTCTGCCGGGCTTATGAACAACTCCTCTATGAGACAGCGCATAAACAAGATCAATTGGCTCAAACTTCCATGGTTCTGCTGGATTGTCAGCGTGATCCAATTGAGTGTATTTATTGCCGAGTTGGTTAAAATGGGATCATTGACAGGCTCTCCTATTCAGACCCAGCCATCGTTTAACCCCATGGTTGGTCCGTCTTCCTATGTAATGATTAATATGGGAGCCCGATTCACTCCTTGTATGCATTTTATTCATAGTCTCACCGACGTCCCTGATCTATCGTATCCTTGTCCCAATTCCACAACTACAGATACTAACGTATGCTCGTTAAGCGAACTGTGTGGAATGGGTGGCCTGCCACCTCTTCCAGACCCTCCTCACCAATGGTGGAGATTCATTACTCCGATATTTCTACATGCTGGGTTTGTTCATATTGGATTTAATTTATTACTACAGTTAAAGCTAGGAACCGAACTGGAAAAGGAGATTGGAATCATTCGGTTTTTCATCGTTTATTTTGCGTCTGGAATAGCCGGGTTCGTACTGGGTGGAAATTTCACCCCTGATGGTATTGCCAGTACTGGAGCCAGTGGATCTCTGTTTGGGGTTATTGCTATTGATTTGCTTGATTTGCTTTTCAACTGGCAATTATATGCATCCCCGAAACGCAATCTAGCCATTCATATAGGAGAGATCATTATCAGTTTTGTTCTTGGCCTCCTGCCTGGATTAGACAATTTCTCACATATAGGAGGGTTTGCCATGGGATTACTGACTGGTACGGCCATCCTGAGATCGCCGCTTAAGATACGACTGAGCTCGGGTCTGTTTGAGAACGGACAAGAAGGAGCCAAACTACGGGCCTCGTCTATCGACTGGCGACATTCTAAAGATCATTTCCGAGGCCGGTCCAGATCGTGGTATCTTTGGGTACTACTGAGAATAGCATGTATAGTTCTGGCGCTCGTGTATTTTGTCACTCTTATCAAACAATTTCAGAATGGAGGTGGTCATTGCACGTGGTGCAAATACTTGTCATGTCTTCCAGTGCACGGATGGTGTGATGCGGGATATATTACAACTAGCTAATGAAATAAATAAATGTATTATCTATTATGTTATTGTATAGGAGGAAGGAAGGATATTGTATAGAAGGAAGGAAGGAAGGAAGGAAGGAAGGAAGGAAGGAAGGAAGGAAGGAAGGAAGGAAGGAAGGATGGAGGAAAGAAGGAATGAGAAAAGAAGGCCGGAAGGAGGAAGTAACGGAGGAAGGAGGTCATGTGGTCCCACCCAATAATAATCTCAAACATCACAGATCGTAATTAAGTACATATATCATCTTCTTGACCCCCGCTCGCTTGCATTACCTCATTTCCCATCGTTTTTGTGGAGAATGTCCCGGTATACTCCGCCCACAGAACAGAGGAATAACCGGTACCTCTACTGATATCTACTGCGCTCTATTATCTCTCCTCTTTCTCCCCCCTCTTTCTCTGGACAAAACGTACCGCTCATCTACCCAAAGTTTAATCCCATCCCCCATATTCCTACCCCACTCCTCACCGCCCCGACCAACAAATTATCCGTGGGAGGACTGGCCTATGATTCGCTATATCATTTTCCCAACTGATTAAGCACTGCGTCTTGGTCGGTGCGTTATGGTCTGTGCGCGCAGATTAGGACCCCCCGCCAGCGGCTAGAGCTATCAAAAACACCCGGTTATTGGCTACCCCCACTCCGGCCGCCAGAGAAGTTCCTTTTTTAACCATGCTCTCGCTATTAGCCGGCTAAACCCCACGAACCGCCATCGTGGGGGGTCGGGCGACATACTGTGAGTATATAAGCGTGGGGAATACCCCCAAAACGAAATGTCTAGTTATAATCTCTTTTTTCTTTTCATTTAAAGAATAAGAATCTCCAAGCAATTTTTTTTGTATTTCTCAAATCATATCTAACATCTTTTTTTATAATGACTATTGTTGCTGCTCCTTCCTCTGGTGTCTATACCCCCGTGCCCACTTTTTTCAAGTCGGGTTCAAAGGGTAAATACGAACTGGACATCGATACCCAAGTTAAGCACGCTGCTTTCTTGGCTGAAAGTGGCATCAAGGGTGTTGTTTTACTCGGATCCACTGGTGAATTGGTCCACTTGACTCGTGCTGAGAGAATCGAACTTGTCACTGGTGTCAAGAAAGGTTTGACTGCTTTAGGACATACCCAGTTTGAAATCTACTCTGGTGTCGCTCACAACGGTGTCGAAGATACCATTGATGAGATCGAGGCCATGAAGAAGGCCGGTGCTACTTACGCCATGGCTCTTGCTCCCAACTACTTTGCTGGTTCTTCTACTCAAGCGTCTATCATTGAATGGTTCACTACTGTTGCTGACGCTTCCACTTTACCAATTGTCATCTACTACTATCCCGGTGTTTCCAACAATTTACTCATTACCCCTGATTCTTTTGTCGAGATGTCTGCTCACCCTAACATCGTTGGTGTTAAGCTTTCGCACGGCGATGTGTCTCACTACGCCCAATTGGCCCTTAACGAGAAGGTTCAGGCCAACAACTTCACCGTTTTCACTGGTCTCGGTCAAGTCTTGCTCCCTGCCATCTCTGTCGGTATCACTGCCACCATTGATGCTATCTCCGGTGCTTTCCCCAAGTCGGTTGTCAAGTTGTTTGACCTTGCTTCCAAGGGTAACTTCAAGGAGGCTCAAAAGATCCAATATCTTGTTTCCAAGTCCGAGGAGATTGTTGTTTCCCACGGACCAGTTGGAACCAAGTACGCCATTGCCAAGGCTCTTGGTTACGCTAAACAAAGCCAAGTCGGCAGACCTCCTCTCAGTGAGACCTTGACTGCTGCCCAAGCTGCCAAGTTCGACCCTGCTTTGGAAGCCCTTGCCGCCTTTGAAAGCTCTTTATAAATGTATATGACACGTGAATGAATGCATAGATTATCGTGATGTGTTTAGTTTGTATAAGGTAAAAAAAAAAAAGATTGTATTTTAACGATTTCAGAATGGGGTTGGGTGTGTATGCCTCCGGCGGCTGGGCTCTGCCCAGATCCGTTGACCGACAAGGTAGAAGAATCAATAGCGTCTACCGTCTACCACCAAGGTAATTAATAGTACACAATGTTGCACCTTCAGGGTATATACCATCTCGTACTGAGTATATAAAGATATTAGATCTACATCTCATCTGTCTAGTCTAGCTTCTGTTTGTCGAGAAATATCTATCTCTTTATCAGCAACTAACGAAGACTGCTTGTCTGCAGGGAAACGTCACATCACATCACATCATGCACGGTTATCTTGCATGAAGGGAAAATAAAACAAACCTTAAAAAATAAATTCATCTAACCGATAACACTATATAGACTATTATGATTGAATGAGGCTTTTACTTGGATGTATCCAAAACATAACGACCGACAATCTCTCCAGCAGCCATCTTATCAAACACTTCGTTGAGTTGAGATAAGCCGACAATTTGATAGGGGGAATGCACTAAACCACGGTTGAAGAAATCTAACGCTTCAACAGTATCAGCACGGTTTCCAACATATGAACCCTTGATGTTGATGGTCTTGACAACGTGAGTGAACACTTCAGACTTGACATAAGCACCACCGGGCAATCCAACAAGGACAATGGTACCGGAAGGACGAACATACTCGGTAGAAAGAGTGATGGCCACCTCAGCAACCGCAACATGAATGACCGCGTGTGGACCGCCCTTAGTGGCATCTACAATCTGCTTGCTAAGGTCCTTGCTCTTGAAATCAACAAAGAACTCAGCACCCAAGTCCTTGCAGATCTTTTCCTTGGCATCACCACTGTCAATGGCAAGCACCCGGAATCCCATTGCCTTGGCATATTGAATGGCCAAAGTACCTAAGCCACCGCCAGCACCTGTAATGGCGACCCATTCACCGGGACTAGCATCACATACTTTCAGGGCCTTGTAGACAGTAATACCGGCACAAAGAATTGGAGCAACTCCAGCAAGACTGACATTCTTATCAATCTTAGCAGCATGAATGGCATTGGCGGTAGCGTATTGTTGGAAGGAGCCGTCATGTGTATAACCAGAAAGAACTGCTTGGGCACAGTTGGATTCATGGCCCTTGACGCAAAACTCGCAACCCAAGCATGAAGAGTTCAACCACTTGATTCCGGCATACTCTCCGACCTTGAAATTCGTGACATTCGAGCCAAGAGCGACCACTACTCCAGCACCTTCATGACCTCCGACCAAGGGGCTCTTGGTAGCCAATGGCCAGTCACCTTTCCAGGCGTGAAGATCGGTATGACAAACACCAGAGTAGAGGACGTGGACTAAGATTTGATCGCTGGCGGGACTTGGGACAGGAATGGTTCTATATTCGATGGGACCACCATTCTTGTCAAAGACCATAGCCTTTTGAGTTTTTGGGATTTGTTCTGCCATAATTGATATTCTAGATATTAATGAATTGATGAAATCAACGAGAATTGATGAAGAAAAAACGCATTTCATTCATTTATTAGAGTTAGCTAGTCTTTATATAGTTTTGGAGAATAAATAAAAAACCACCTGTTTTTTTTTTTTGGTTGTTGGTGGATTGAAAAAGCAAGTCTACGAAGAAACTTAGACAAAGACCTGTCCTGTAGGGTCTATGAAGGTGCATCCGCGAGCTGCGGGTGCTGCATCTCCCCATAATGAGCTATAAGTTGGGCTGGCTTAATGGTAGTAGCAGTGCGCGTTGTTGGAATTTCCAAACCAAAAAAACTAACTTTCAAAGTTTATAACAAAGGTTACCGTGTGTTGTAGGGGTGGTAGAAGTGGTAGAAGTGATGGAGTGGTAGCGGGCCGGCTGGAGTGGGGCCCAATTGGTGCTGGGATAATAATAGTAGACGATTAAGATAATAAATATACCGTATAGAGAGAAGTAATATATAAAGTATAGAGAGGAGTAAGAATATGAAGTAAGGTAGGCACAGAGGACGACTGTAAGAGGGGACCTAGGGAAGATGACGATGTCAAATGGAAGAAGGAGAGGGGAAAGAAGAGCAAGAGGGGGAAAGGAAACGAGGCTCGACCAGGAGCATCATTGACGCAATGCTAGCGATAGGCATTGACGATCGTCGGTCCGGGTTGATATTTTTAGTATACCATTCTGTAGGGGACACGACCTAGGGTGGTGGTTTTTAGGTGAACCGGCGGGTAGGACGGAAAAGCTGGGAAACACGTTATCCAACGTTTTGTAGGTAAGGAATTGACTGCTGCATAGGCTTGGAATGTCTGAAACACAAGCATGCAGGTGTTTGAATCGGCATATTCAGGGGACGGTTTCCTAGGAGGAGGTGGTAAAGGTGGGAATGAAGACGGAGGAGGAGGAGGAGGAGGAGGAGGTGGTGGAGGAGGTGGCGGTAAAGGCCGGAACAAAGACGGAGAATGTGGTCGAGTAGATTGCGCCGGTAGTGATGAGTTATAGCTGGATTAACTGCTGTAAAACGAGTACTCGTACAGGTAATACTGAATGACCAGTCGAACTACGCTCGTACAACGTCATTCTACACTACTAACCCAGCACTACCACCCACTTTTTTTTTTTTCACTAAAGTCAGGTACACTTGCTCTCACGAGCTGGATCATGGAACATTAATTCCGACATCGATAGACATGCGGAAATTTTATAAAGTTCCTACTTTGTTACAGATATGCACAAATATAGCTATATAGGAGAAAGGTGATGGGGTGATTTTTGATGAACCGCCAAAAACAAAAAAAATTCTGGAGCATCTTCTGGCGAGAATCGCTAAAGTTAGTATTGACGCTTTTTTTTTTTGATCTCTTGCAACGGACAAACCCGGACAAATAAGAGATGGGCACTACTACTACCCGACGGATGGATGATCAAGCAGCGGTAGTGAGCACTGACAGTACGGCTAGGTCGGCAAAACCTGAGACGCCCATCACCTGACAGCTGCGTGATTTATAGATGAGAGTCGAGCAGTCTTGTTCAGTCATCGTTGGACAAGAATAGGACAACAAGACCCGACCACGGGACTGATGGTTCAAAAATGATATTTTCATTGTTACGTACGTAGAGAGGTGTCGACCCATGCACCAGTGGAGAGGTGCCCCACTTGACTTCCGGTCAAATCCGTCCATTCGACCGACAGGCCTTGAAACCTTATTCTAAACGCAAGTGCAGACTGTTGATGTGAGCTGGAAGTACAATGTACAATGTGCTATATATCCAGGGAGTTAGTTAGTTAGTTAGTTAGTTTAAGTTGGGAGTTTAATCTGCGTCGTAGCTGTGTCGGCGGTAGGGTAAATAGGTCTACAAAGTGTATTGATTACGGTTTACAGCGTACAGACTACGGAGAATAGTGAACAGGGTACAGAGTATAGTAGTATACAGTACTAGTATACAGAGAATAGAGAACAGACTACAGAGAATAGAGACAGAATACAGAGGATAGTACACAGTACACAGTAGTATACAGAGAATAGTGAACAGGCTACAGAGAATAGAGTACAGACTACAGAGCACAGAGTACAGAATACAGAATGCAGAGTACTATGAACAATATACTCTGTATAGCGAGAACACAGTACACAGAACACAGAACACAGAACACAGAACACAAAACACAGAACACAGAACACAGAAAACAGAACACAGAACACAGAACACAGAACACAGAACACAGAACACAGAACACAGAACACAGAACACAGAACACAGAACACAGAACACAGAACACAGAACACAGAACACAGAACACAGAACACAGAACACAGAATAGTTCCCTTCTCTATGGCAATCCAATTGCTCACTTTGTCTTCAGCTCTTTCTCACTCAATTGCAAAACACAATTGCTCTCACTTGTCACCACCCTCCCTCCTCCTCCTCCTCCCAACCTAATCCTCAAAACTTAATCGCTGCACCTGCTCTCACTGAACACTCAACTGTTACATCCACTCTCATTCCCGATCCACACTGTAAACTCCCAACCACCACACTCTCCCTACTCCTTCTCCTAATCGTCTATTTTCAGAAACAATTAATCTATCACTATACATAACATTATCACTACTTTATCCAGCACCGTCCTCTTGTATATCCAAATACCGTAACTCAGAACCCAGGAATTCTCTCATTTATCCTTCATTGGTAAGTGCTACAAACACACAAGTTGGACTGTGAAATTATAAAGCTTCTTTCTGAACCCCATGAGCACTATTTCATAATTACATGAAACTTTAAACTACCACACTAAAAGGTTTGATTTCATCCTGGAATTCACATTTCTTGTTCGATTTATTTTGTTTGTTTATTTGCTTTCCTTCTAACAAGCTCATAGGAAAGGGCGTCTTTCAATATTGATAGTTGATACTTCCAGTCTACTTGTTCCGGGGTTTCCGTTTTTCCGCTTTACCGTTGGTGCGAATCTTTGGCTGTTTGACGGCCTCTTTGAAATAATCACTGGACTCAGTAGCTGCCCAGCGTTCCATCAACTCCGCACTCGTAGCCCGTTATCTTGCGTCTCAGTAACCCCTTTTGTGAATCTCATCGCTATAACTCACCTTCCATTACTATTGCTTTCTCACAATGTCGTACCCTCAGCCAGAGTCGGAACTATACCCTGAGTACGCCGACTACCAAAAATATATGCAGTTCCAGGACTCTTCGTCTTCCATCTATAATGCATTCGAGACTGCAGAGTCGGCTCATGAATACATGGATGCTCCTCCGAGCCAGAAAATGCCCGCCCCCAATTATCAGGTCGATATCTCCAAGACTGACTATTTTGTAGTGTCTCCGCAGATCAATATCCATGATCCAGTAGTTCTACATTTTAACGTCCAGACGGCCATCTCTGAAGCAAAGGGGTTCCATGTCTTTTCATACCAGGAACTGGATGATCTGAGAACAGATTTGACCATGGTAGAATCCCGTCTTGCCGATGTAAATCATAAATTGGCTATGGAAGTTAAAGTGCGAGATGCTGCGTTAGCAATATCGAAACTCGGCAATCGAGCATCGGGAATCTCGTCGACCGGGTCCAATGGTAATAGAAAGTCATTTATCTTTAATTCTAAGGATAAAAAACGACTGTCCAAACAGGCCGACGACGAGGTTGAGATATCAAACTCCAAAATCGATACCCTGCGAAGCGACTGTATCGACCTTATGCGACAGCAAACCGACGTTAGCAACAAGATCCTACAGCACCATGTGGCCATATTAGCTCTTGTCCATCCCACCTCTGACTCTTTTTCCGCAGCAACCTTTGCATCTCACAAACCACAGCAGTCTCTCCCTCCTACTTCCCCGACCTCACGATCGGCTTCCAAAACAGCTACTTCTCGAATGCTTTCACACCAAAGATCAAGCATAGGGTCCTTCCCGTCTCCACCACAATCGCCGCGATCGGCTGCGCGAATGGAGGATTTAACTAAGATGGATAAAATCATTTCGAAGTTGAATGGTTCCATCACTAGCCAAACCACTTCTCCAAGACAGCCATCACAAGAAGAGAAGCTCGACTTTATCTTTGATCTCTGCGATAGATTAGTGAGCCAGCTTACGCACTCTAAGACCGCCTTAAAACTATCTCAAGAAGACGTTGAAAATGTCAGTAGTGTTCTTTCCGAACTCCTAAGCACAATAAACCCTTCTAAACGAATTTATCCCAGTCAATATAAAAACCCCATCGACTTAAAAACAATCGCACTACGGACTTTTCATCAATTCGAAGCCGATTACAGCGACAAGCTGAATATGTCTAACAATACCAATCGACAGCTTCAAGATGATATACAAAGTTTAAAAGACGAGTTAGAAGCAAAGCAGTCTGATAGTACCATTCCGGATCGAGGGTTTGACCAGGCTATTGCTGATGCTGAAATCGAAGAAGCTACATCTCCTACTACAGCAAATGCCAATTCCCCATCTAAAGTCAAATCGCTTCTGCGGCAACAGGTCGAGTCGTTGACGGCTTCGTATGAAACAAATTGCGCAGAACTGGAACAGCTGGAGCTTGAAAACGTTGACCTAAAGACAAGCCTACAAGAAACAAAGTTCTCCTCACAAGCGGAGATTCAGCAGTTGAAAAACGAGCTGGTAGCTAATGAAGAAAGAGTACAAGAGTGGAAAGAGAGATGTAATGCCCTTCATTCTGAGCTGGAATCGGTTGTACGAAGTTTAGAAGAAGTGACACGACAGGCTGTCGACTATGAATCAGAGAGAACAAAGCTTGAAAGGACCGTCAACGATCTACAGAACAAGCTGTTCCAAGCGTCCAACAGTTCTCTCGACAGACGAGTTTCGATGATTGGAGGAGGAAGTATTGACGATGTCTCCAGCACGGCCTCTAATAGCCCTGCTAAGAAGAGTCTCCTTCGGATCTCTACGGTCCCTGAGGGCCCCGGTTCCTCGTCTTCTGGATCGGAACCAGTTAGTGTGAGTGTTCTGCGTCATGAGTTCAGGAAAATCACTCAAGAAGTAAATGCAAAACATATGAAAGAAGTAAAACAACTTCAATCAGAAAAGAAGAAGCTGGAGCATTTGCTTCGGTCAATCAAAACATCTAGTTATATGGGTACCATATCGTCGGAGCAAGTTCAATCATTAGGCGTGATTGAAGCTAATTAATTTATTTTCTATTAACGATGCCTGTTTTTATAATAAATATATTTTTATATATGTTGATACGATGAATGATCGTGATAAGCCGAGCTCTGCCAGTCTGCCAGTCTGCCCCCTGAAATTTCCACAATGGTTTGAAGGAAGAAAAGTTTTGCAAAAAGAGCCAAAACTCCTATAGTTTTCGAGAAATAGGGTAAGGAACAACTGGGATTCCCCCATAGAGTCTAATTGAAAACTCCGTAATACTGGAACTGCAGGGCATATGCAGGGTCTTAGTCCCTGATTATATGACAAATGTAACAGTGTAACAGAACAGCCTTGAACGAATGTCTTCATATCGGAAGACGACTGTCAATGCGATAAAGATAGGGATAAATCATAACAGCGATTCCTGCCTGAAATAGCGACATGTGCTTGACGGGGCGCATCACACTATCAGCCAGTCTTCGCGAAGTATAGCCCGATGGAGTATGCTATCCAATTGGCTGCGAACACCAGATATGGGTCTAGTGATGCTTAAACTGTATGCTTTGGGATTGAGAATTTCATTGTAGTTGTTCTTTGTCCGATTGGCTAGTATGGCATACTTGCAACAGGAGATGATTATAATGGTAGTAATATTATATTAATAGAGTAATAATAAAAACAGTTATTGTCACAAAAGCAAAGACGGAATGTTTTCCGTTACAAGGAGGAAAGGATGGTGTTATCGCGGTATAATGTTTGATGCTATTGTTACTGCGTTATGACTTTGATACGGTGGAATTTCGGTGCTCTGATGGGATGATTTTGAAGTCTTGATGATTATCATGTGGTTATTATCATGATATGATGCCTTGTTATGATGTTACGATGTCCGACGTTTTGATAATTGAGCTATGATGCCGTGAGAATGATGTTAAGATGGTTGTGAATTATGCTATGATGATTTGATGATTTGAAGTCTAGATGATTACCATGTGCCAAGAAATGATGCTGTCATCACGTCATATAGATGTAACGTTGTGATGGCTGTGATGTTATGATGTCCGACGCTCCGATAATTGAGCTATGATGCTGTGAGGATGATGTTAACATGGTTGTGAATTTTGCAGTGATGATTTGATGATTTGAAGTCTTGATGATTATCATGTGGTTACCATCATGATATGATGTGTCGTTATGATGTTATTCGCTGACAGGCTGTGAATTTGAGAAATGGCGGAGATAAGAGATAGAAGTTCGACGGGACAGAATGAACCCCTAATAATGAATAGAAGACCGACGCGGTGGAACGAACTCCGGATAGTCTATAGAAGATCAACGGGGTCAACCCCGGATAGTCAATAGAAGATCGACGGACTTGAACGAACCCCCGGACAGTCAATAATTGATCGACGAGACGGAATGAACCCCGGAGAATGCAAA